>JANIIA010072485.1:0-10378 GCA_027478495.1 Erythroxylum alaternifolium
CCATTAATGATTGTTTGGAATCGTCCAAACATTTGATCAATAGACTCATCATCTTTCATCTTGAACAGCTCATACTGATGAACAAGAATACCAATCTTGGATTCTTTCACCTAGTTTGTGCTTTCATGTGCAATGACTAATTTGTCCCATATTTCCTTTGCAGATTCGCATCCATGAACCTTATCGTATTCACTTCTGCTTAACACATAACTTAAAAAGAACTTGGCCTTTGAATTTAATTGAACACGAGCTTTCTGATCAACTGACCATTCATCACGAGAAATGCTTTTCCCTTCGTAGTCTGTTGGAATTTATGGACCACTTTCAATGATATCCCAAAGATCAATATATGTGGATTCTATGAAGTGTAGCATTCTGTCCTTCTAATAATAATAATCTTCACCACTGAATGCAGGAGGTCTTATGACTGAAGCATCTTCAGCTATAAAAACATGTGATTCAGCTATGGATCTTTGTCCTTACTTTGTAACAGTATTTTTTAGAAACTTTGCTCTGATACCAACTGAAGTAAATCACTTTTTATTATAAAAATCACGTAATATGTAAGAATACACAAAAAGGGGGGTTAAATTGTGATAAATCATCTAAGATTGAAATCTTTAAAAACTTCTTGGTTTTCTTGAAAGATTCAGACAATTTACAAAACAATACACTTAATTCGTTTGAGTAATGCAATAGCGAAAATAGTATCTATTCATCTAACAACATGAAATTAAAGAGATAAGGTTTAGAGAATATGACACCGCGATTTATACCACTTCGCCCTTAAATTTAGGGTTACGTCCAGTCCTTAGAGTATATTTGACATTTCACTATCTCTTTCAACTTTTACAAGTATTATTTCAAACTTTCAGAGCCTTTTCAGGTCTCTTTCACAAAGTATTCTTTATCTACTATCTCAGCGTCTTCAGGCTGTAGCCTTCCCTTTCACTAAAAAGATTTTGAGTTTTCTAAACTCACGTTACAGTTCAACTTGAACTCTCTTATTTCTTCTTTTCACTCAAGCTATTTTTAACAGTATCGTAAGTAAAGAATTAAGAGTTGAAGGTTTAGAGTTGTAAGGTTGTGTCTTGTGTATATTGTATTTTTTTTGTTTATAACTATAAGTAATATTTATAGTCTAAATCTCCAACGGTCTTCTTGAAAACTACTTGTAGAATCTTCAGAGATCAGTTGTTAGTTGAGTCCTGTAACTAACTCCAATAAACTAACTGACTGACGCTGTAAGTTATTCTTCAATTATAACGTCTTGATTTATTTTGTATAATTCGTCTGATGTCTTCGCTTCATCTGATGACTTCACTTCGTCTAATGACTTTGCTTCGTCTGATGACATGGCTTCGTCTAATGACTTTGCTTGAATATCATCCTAACTTATGATTTGTGCCTCTTACATTTATTTGCACACTTAACAAGCTCATCAAAATAGTTCACACACTCTTCTATTATTATTATTATTTGACTTTCATCAAAATCAATAGAAGGAGTGAAGTCTTCTAGACCTAACATCCATATCTTTAGAACAAAAACCACTACAGCAAGCTCTAAATCATATACTGGATAATTAATCTCGTGAGACTTTATTTGTCTCGATGCATATCCTATCACTTTATCATACTGCATCAATACACATACCAATCCTTAATCTGAAGCATCATTATACACAATATAACCTTCAGATCTTAATAGAATAGTCAATACCAGTGCGATAGTTAACCGATGCTTCAGCTTCTTAAAAATTCTCTGGCATTCATCATTCCATCTGAAAGGCACATTCTTCCTCAGAAGTTTGGTCAGAGGGGCTGAGATCAGCAAAAACCCGTCGACAAACCTCTGGTAATATCAGGATAATCCAAGAAAACTCTGGATCTCTAATACATTCTTCAGAGCTTCCTACTTCATTACTGCTTCTATCTTCTTTGGATCCACTTGTATGCCTTGTCCAATTACTATGTGACCTAGAAACACTACTTGATCAAAAGTCAAAATTCCCACTTACTAAATTTGGCATAAAACTGTTTCTCCCTCATAACCTGTATGATTAACGTCAAGTGCTCAGCATGATCTTCTTTACTCTTCGAATACACCAAAATGTCATTGATAAACAATATCATAAAACGATTCAGGTAGGATTGGAACACTTTATTCATCAAAGCCATAAATATAGCTGGGGCATTAGTTAACCCAAACGGCATTACTAAAAGTTCAAAATGCCCATACCTACTCCTGAATGCACTTTTCGATACATCAGCCTTTACTTTCTTCAACTGATAGTACCCAGATCTCAAATCTAACTTAGTAAACCCCTGAGCTCACTGCAACGGTTACTTGTTCTTCATTGTCACCCGATTCAGTTGTCTATAATCGATGCATAGTCTCAAAATTTCATCTTTCTTCTTTACAAACAAGACTGGAGCTTCTTGTGGTGATACACTGAGTCTAATAAAACCCTTATCTAACAACTCCTATGTAACATCCCGTTTCTGTACAACGGGTTGAATTATAGAAACGGGTACACGTGAGAAATTAGGAAAACACACCTCATGCTCATGCATTTGTGAACAGTGATTTTTGCACATAAAAAATATCTGTACATGCATTCATGACATTTTCC
Source organism: Erythroxylum alaternifolium (assembly GCA_027478495.1). Lineage (NCBI taxonomy): Eukaryota > Viridiplantae > Streptophyta > Magnoliopsida > Malpighiales > Erythroxylaceae > Erythroxylum > Erythroxylum alaternifolium. Next base: position 2,636 of record JANIIA010072485.1, read on the forward strand.
CGGTATAGTTGAGAATAAATGGGAATTTTGAAAAATAGACTTTGTGTGTGTAAAAATCGAATTGGAGAGGATCATTAGGGTTTTCTGATTTTTAGAGAATTATAGAAATTTTCTGGAAATTTTTCGGAGTCAATTTTGGACCCGAAAAACTGTCAAGAGACAGAATAGAGGTTTATCGGTAGTGAAAATAACTGTCCAATGGCACTGAAAACTTAGACATATGAAATTAAGAATTTTTGAATTGAGCCATTGAAATTTTGGAGAGAAATTGAAATTGATTTGGGAACAAAATGAAGAGAGCCAATGAGAGGATGACATGTGGCAAGTGACACATGTCACTTGCCTACATGTCTACCTATTATTTTCATTAATCTCAGTCACAACAAAGTAATAATTGGAAAGTGAGTCTCATGAGCATTGCATGTGCATAATAGAAGTGATTCAGCTTTGATAAATGTGATATGTGAACTGTTAGATGTATGCAAAATGTGAAATGTGAACTGTGTGATGTATGAATTCTGTGTTATGTGATTGGGTGAGTCATCGATGATGGTCACCCACTGAGTTCGCAAAACTCACCCAAAATTTGCAATTATTTTTCAGGACTCAGAAGAACACCCCATTAGACAACGGGAGTATGCCTATTGCATGCGAGTCAAGGATAGAGGTCAGGATCAGTTCGCGTCTGCATTGATTCTCTTTATTTGACACTGAATTGTATTTTCTGCAAATTGTTGTATTATTTGAAATCAAATATTACAGTTTGTATTTTTTGTAATCGAATATTTCAGTTTGTAATAATTTTGAGAAATTGGAAATGAATGATATGGTTTGTATTTTGTAATTTGAAATGGGCCCAAATGGCTAATAAAAGTTTTGTTGATTTCATTGTTTGTATCAAATGATTATAAAACAAAGTGAACCGTTTTTGGTTAACGATTTTTTGAACTTTATGTTTATGGGCAAAAAAAAAATTATACCGACTTTTAATTGTTTAGTGATGTGGCACACCACCCTCGCGGGGCACGGATTCGAATATCACCGTCGATATCAGGTTTGGGTCCAGCGGGAGTCGAGTGTTACAATCCAACTACCACCTCCAACACCATCACCGCCTCTATCACCACGAGGCTTTGTCCTAACCCTTTTCCTTTTAAATTTATTCTTTATTTTATTTTTGTTTCTTGTTTTTACTTTAATTTATGTTCTTCTTTTCATGCATGCTTATTTTCCTCCTTCTCACATTGAGGACAATGTGTTGTTCAAGTGTGTGAGGGTTATGTGTTTTACTTTCAATGTGAATTTTGCATAATATATGATAGTTTGTTAGGTTGCATTTTGTGAATCGTGTGAATGTTTCAATGGCTTAGATGGATTGGAATTGATTTAATTTTGAACATTGCCTAATAGGTTGTAAAGAACCATTAGCTCGCAAAATTAGTGAATTGGGTTCTTTGACTAAATATGCAAGTTAATTAGGATTCAGTGTGAATTTTTCGACCTCTAAATTGTCACATTCATTCATAATTTTAGGTCTTTTGACTTAAGTAGCTTTGCTATTATTTTTTCATGAAAACAAGTAGATAAAGTAACAAGTTAGGCAATAAAATTTTTTTTGTTAATTTTAAATAAATAACTATTCCACTTGCCTTCGGGTTATGAATAGAGCTAGTAGCAGAACGTGATGTAGTTGAGTAACCGAATCGACACACATCACAAATGTGTGCCTTTACGTCAAAAGGCTATAATGACGTTCTAACCAAGTAGCTTAATAAAAAATATGACTTAGTTAAGTATTTGGATCGACATTCATCACTAATGTTTGCCTCCGCGTAAAAAGACTAAGTCCATGTTTAAAATAAGTAATAAAAGTGTTTTCTAATAAAACCTACCAAACTTATAAATAGCTTGACTTTTCATGAACACGTACTTAGGAGTAGTTATAAAGTTGAATGACCAAAGAATTATTAATATTTGTGTGCAATGGAAAAGGGTGAATTATTTAGAACTTGAGTTTGGATTAATATGTATATTTAGTTCAAAGCCACTGGACGTAAATTTTACATGTTAATGATTTGATATAACTTGAATGATTGTGTTTAAAATTAAATTTATTTCATCAAGTTGAAGCCATTGTCTCGTTCCTGCATTGTGTGTTTTGTGATTTTGTGTGTTTGTTGTTTTGTTTGCATAAGGACAAGCAAACATTTAAACATAGAGATGTTGATAAGTGTGAATTGCATCGTATTTTAGGGCTTAGTTTGATATCTATTTAATTTTTAATTCAATCGTTTAGTAAGTGTTTAGGTCAGAATTGTGTTAGTTTGTTAATTATTTATGTTTAAGTGTTTTTATAGGTTAGTACAAGTCTTTGAGCTTTTTTATAGGTTAGTACAAGTCTTTGAACTTAAATATTATGTTTTCATGGTATCTTGATGTGTTTGTTAGTGTTTCAAGGTTAACATCGAAGAATGGAGAAGTTTCAGAGACATTCGGGCTAAAATAACAGCACACGATCGTGGCACAATAGGCCACGATCATGACAAAAACACAAAGATAGCCCACGATCATGGCCCATGTGCCACGATCATGACAAAAGCCCAGGACATAGCCCATGGCCGTGGCTTGCTTGCCATGATCATGAGAGAAGGCTCGAATGTGGCCAATGATCATAGCCTGCGTCAGGTAAATATGCAAACACTAAAAAATGTCAAGCTTTGAGGAATTTTTTGGACCTTTTGAACCTTGAAAAACCCTAGGGTTGCTCAAAACACAAAAGGTATTTAAAGAATAAGACAAATACATAGGAGGGGCTTTTGCATCAGCCACTTTTAGTGAAACCCTAGAGAGAATTATCGAGACGTAGAGAAAGAGAAGAAGGAAGAGAGAAGAGAAGAAGAAGTTGACTTGACGTATTTCTCATATCAAGAGTTTCTCAACATCGCTGGCTCCCATCATCTATTCAATTCGTATTTCCTATTATTTTTAGTTTTGTTGTTGTATATAATTGGAGTAATAGTTGATGATAGGATTTTTAAATGTTGATGATGTTTTAAACTCATCTTCAGGGTTTTATCTTTGATTTAATGAAATTTGATTATTTATGTGTTATTTGGATTTATTGTGATTTAATTTTGGATGTGCATAATTCGATAATAAACTCGAATGATAAATAATTAAATTGGGCTAACGAAAGTTATGTGACTTAATATAACAAGAATTAAATCAAATCAGTAAATTGTAAGAAGAGAGATCTTGCATAGGTTTCTGATAGTTTATTAGATAACTTCAAATCTAATTAGGTTTGGATAGGTTGTTAATTAAGAAATTGCAACTTCCATAATCTGATTAGGGTTTGTAAATTAGGGTTAATAGTTATAACTCGAGAGAGAGTAATCATCCTTAGGATCGTCTAAAATCGATTATTTGATAATTCATAATCAATTAGGTTAGCGTTAAGGATAGGTGAAATTCCCTTTCTTTCAATTGGTAACTCCTTAGGTTAATTCTTGAGTGTGAATTACAATTGCTAAATTATTAATATTTTCGAGATTGATTCTAGAATTGATTTGCTTGATTGAATTGAATTCTCATTTTAGTTCCATTACATTTTGAATTTTGCGAATTGTTCTGGCCTTAGATTTTAGGATTAGATTATCCCTCTTCATAGGATAGACACCTTAGGTACTACGTGAACGAGCCATGAACTTGTGAATTATCGAGGTTAATTAATTAAAACTTACACACATCAAGAACCCGATCACTCCTTCAATTCTAAAATAGGTTCCTTCTGTTTATAACTTGTTAAAGGTTCCTTTTATTTCAATAAGCGACTTCTGTTTTAAATTGATTTTTAGCTGGTCTTATTCTTTAGCAGGTTTTTATCATTTAACAGGCTACTATTATATGATAGGTTCCTATTGTTTTAAAATTTTAACAGGTAACTGTCTTTATCCGAATTAAAAGCAATTTGCCAAAAAATTTTAAGTCACACACAATTCACCCCCCTCTTACGTGTGTTTGCTTTTACCATTTGGTATCAAAGCGAGGTTTCACATTCTTGTGTTTAATAGCACTTGATAGATCATGAAAAACAACCTGAGTAGTCTTAAAGGACAATCTGTCTCAAAGCCTCCTTACTTCAATGAAAATAACCACTCTTACTAGAAAGAGAGAATGACAATATATCTGCAATTTGTGGATATCGAACTATGGCAAGCGGTTAAAGTTAGAGCTACAATCCCCACTTCCGATAACTTAGAATTATGGACTTATGATGATAGGAGAAATGCGCATGTAAACTCTAAGGCAAAACATCACCTGATATGTGTGTTATCTCGAGAAGATTACGAAAAGATATCATATTATTATACTGTAAAAGAAATGTGGTAAAAACTTTAAGTTACCTTTAATGAGGTAAAAAAAACATAGAATAAGTCTTTTGGTACATGTATACGCTAATATTGGCATGAAATAGGGAGAGACCATAGACGACTTCTTTGGATGCTTCAACAACATTATCATTGCCTTGAAGAATCTAGGAAAAATATATCTTAATGATGAGCTCATAACAAAGATTCTAAGGTCACTACCAAATGAATGGAGACCTTAGGTGATAACTCTAGAAACAGTAAAGGATCTAGACATTATCTCACTCGATTGACTATGAGGATATATGATGATCCATGAAACCAAGCTTAGGCGAGATAAAGGATCCTCCTATAGAAAAAGAATGTCATTAAAAATGACTAATGAATGAAACAGTGATGAAAGCGACATTGAGTTGCAGATAGATGGAGATGATGAATTCAACTTCATGGTCACGCTTCTACAAAAAGAAGTTAACAAAGAAAAAAGAAGGAAACAGGAAGGCTGGAAATAATAGGCCCCTATTAAAAAGCAGCAATAGTTTTAGCAATACACAAATCATAGGCTATTGCTGCAAGAAGCTTAGACACACTAGACCTAAATATCTCTCCTTCAAAAGGATAAAATAGAGAACAGGAAACCTAGAAAGCAAGTTATGACTGTAGCTTGGTATGACTAGGAATATGAAAGCTTTGAAGAAGATGAACCTAAGGAAGTTAGTAATGTCTGCTTCATAGCTGAATTAGGATACAATGAGGTATACTATTCTAACTCTAATATTGAAGTTAATGAGTTGAAAAATGCATATAATGAATTTATGATCAGTACAAAAGGTTGACAGTGAAATATTTCAAAGAAGTTGAGAAGTCCAAGAGCAATGATGCATATATGAAGAGTAAGATTAAATCATTGGAATTAATGAATGAGAATCTCGCGACCAAGAATATGTCTCTCGAAGTTGAGTATAAGCAAAAGGTCTCTAAAAGAAGTACTAGAAGAAAGAATAGCCAAGATGGAAAATACGTTGCTTAAAAATGATTCTGAAAAAGCTACCGCCTTAGAAATTGAGAAAGAGAAAAGTGTCGAAAAGATCTTATCTCTAGAAAAAAGAACTGTCCAATTTCGTTGATGGAAGGAACAATCTTGATACATTTCATGGTAGTGGTAAATGTGTGTTTGATAAAGCCAGAATATGATAAAATGAAAAAAATAATATCAGGCCTTACAATAATTTCTTTTTAAATCAAGCAGTAGTTATAGTTAAAATAGCAAGAGCCTAATACACGGTAGAAATGATATGAATTCTCATTCATATGTTTTATGTTTCCGTTGTGGTAGACATAGTCACATTATTTATTCTTGTAACTTTCGTAAAGTGGAGAAATTATCTTAAACGTATATTTGGAGACCGAAAGGTCAAGCTACTAACTTGAAAAGACCCAGAAAATTTTGGGTACCTAAAATGAGATAATATTTTTTAAATATGTTTCGAAATAGAGACAAGAGAAAATCAATGGGTAGTTGATAGCGGCAATTAAAGATACATGATAGGTGAGATATTACACTTCAACTACGTTGAAAGAAAATACGGAGGTAATGTTGTCTTTAAAGACATAAATAAAGCAAAGGTTACTGGAGTTAGTAAAATAGGTAATTCTGACTCTACCTTTATTGATAACATTCTCTTTGTTGATAGTTTAAAACATAACCTGTTAAGTGTGAGTCAGCAATGTGACAAGAGTTACAAATTCATTTTCTATTCATCTCATTATGAAATTGTCAATATTCATATTGAAAACAATATGTTTATTGGTCCCAGAGATAAGAATATATATTGTGCTCAACTGGAAGATATGTCCTTACAAAATGTTAAGTGTTTTGTCTCTCTAGAAAAGGATTCGTTTATCTGGCACAGGAGATTCAGACATGCCTGTATGAGCATTTTATCAAAATTTTCCAAAAATGAGTTAGTAAGCGAAGTACCTTCTCTAAAGTTTGAAAGCAATAAGGTTTGTGAGGCTTGTTTAAAAGATGAACAAATCAAAAGTAACTTTTCACCTAAAAATGTTGTGTCTACTAGCCAACCACTTGAACTTGTGCAAATGAATTTATTTGGTCCTACTAGGACTTAAAGTTTTGGTGGTAAACATTACGATTTTGTTTTAGTAGATCATTATTTCAGATTTACATAGGTTTACTTTCTATCAAATAAGGATGATTTTTTTGAAGTTTTTGAGAACTTTTACAGAAAAATTTAGACCAAAAAGGATAATGCATTACTTCAATTCGAAGAGATCATGGAGGAGAACTCGATAATAGAAAGTTTGAAGAATTCTATAATAGCAATGGTATAACTCACAACTTCTCTTGTCCAAGGAAGCCTCAGCAAAATGGAGTTGTAAATAGAAAAAACGGAACTTTAGTTGATATGGTCAGGATTATGCTATGTGAAAGTGGACTACCTCGTGGATACTGGGTAGAAGTTGTATACATGACAGGTTATATACTTAATAGATGTGTCATAAGACCTATTATGAAGAAAAACCCCCTATGAATTATGGAAAGGAAGAAAACAAAATGTTGCTTACTTTCAAGCATTTGGTTGTAATTGTTTCGTTCTAAACAATGGAAAAGACAACCTTGGAAAGTTTGATGGGAGGTCAGACGAAACTATTTTTCTAGGTACAATGATGCGAGCAAAGGATTTAGATTCTATAATAAAAGAACAAGGAAAATAAAAGAATTAATACATGTGATATTTGATGAAGCACTATCATCGACAATATCAACTGATTCAGATGTTTAAAAGCACCCCCTAATTCCTAAAAATACATTGGAGACTTTAACTACAACACCTTCAGAATTACAAGATCAAGGTCTCTCAGAAGCTAGAACAGAGTAAGCTCCTTCCTCTCAGGATGAGCTTATGCAAAGAAAACACCTAGAGAATAGAGAGGTCTTGACGCACACTAATACATTCTGGGAGATCCCTTTGAAAGTCTAAGAATAAGATCATCATTCAAGAACAAATTTGTTACTCTCATCTCACAAATAGAACCAAAGAACATTGAAGAGGCCTTTAGCAACAAAAACTGGGTTTCAGCCATAAAAGACGAACTAAATCAATTTGATAAAAACAAAGTCTATAATCTGGTACCTTATCCTTAAAGCAAGTCAATTATTATGACTCAATGGGTTTTTCGAAACAAACTTGATGAAAATGGTAAGGTGGTAAGACAAAAAGTTAGACTTGTAGTGTAACATCCCGTTTCCATCTAACGGGTTGAACCATAGAAATGGGTACACGTGAGAGCAATAGGAAACCACATCTCATGCTCATGCATTTGTGAACAGTGACTTTTGCACATGAAAATA
>JANIIA010072555.1:0-10375 GCA_027478495.1 Erythroxylum alaternifolium
AAACGCAAAAAAGAAAGGGATACAGATGTGGTGCCTCTCATCACGCACTTATTTAAGGTCATAAGATTAACCCTTAACATATAGACATCGTCCATTATCAAATGGATGCTTGAGCCCAACAGGAAGCATGCTAAAACTCTGTGAGGAGCCTAGAGCAACTTCCTTTAAAGTTGGCTTTTTATCAGCACGATGCCCCGAGACTTCTGAAGAGTGGAACTTCATCGTTTCACCATCATACTCTAATGTCCACTCGTCTTTTTGGGCATCACCCTTCTCATACCAGGATGGTCTCTATAAGAGTAACGCCAATGGGTGTGGAGACTCGGCAACCTACTTGCTACCTTCGATCTTCAGCTCGTTCGCCCATAGTTTGCTCAATTCATATGTGCTTAGAGGTTTTTCTTCTTCTTGCTTCTCTTATTGTTCTTCTTCTTCTTTTACCTATAAACAACTAAGAAAAGGAAATGAAATTCAATTAGCGATAACTTGTACGGCATCGCTTACCTTAGAAGGTTGCACATCCTCCATCTTTTCTCGAACTATAACCTCTTCCTCTTCTAACTCTGCTTGCTTTTCCTTTATTGCTTCTGGGTTCTTTAAATGATATCTACTCTTTGAAGGAATGCACAACTCCTCCGCATCAATCTCCTGTTGGCTAAGAACTATTGCAGATACTTGGGCTTCTATACGCATTACCACGTTTGCTAAGTGGCTTAATTGATCTTCCAAGGTCTTCAAGCTACTCATCGTTTCCTGCTGGGATTTAAGAGTGCTCGTCACCAAACTCATTACAATCTCCTCCAAAGACATCTTATCAGCTTGTGGTGGTGATAGTGGAGGTGAAGGCTCTGGCTAGAAGTTGGACGACTCTTGATAGTAGCTTAGTAGAGGAATGAATCTATACTGTGTATCCTACAAAAAGGAACACGTACAAAAAGAATAACCCAAAAATGAGAAAACTTCACATACCTTAGTTTATTGGTCATCCCTTAGTACTTACACGGCTAAGGGTGTGAAATCTGCCACTTGATGGTCAAACCTAGAAGTAGCAACAAATGGAAACTCAACATTATAATAAGGATAATATGAAAAATCAGAATCAAAAGCATACTGATAATGAGCCAGGCCGCTAAAAGATCAAAAAATCAAAAAAAGTTGTGAAACTAAAACAAACAGAAGATAAGGTAATATAGAGCAACGAAACCAAAAACAAAAACAAAAACATCAATAGAAAAATCGTCAAGAAATTTCCCGACAACGATGCCAAAATTTGGTACTGTTATTGCCTGCAACTAAATTCAAAAAGAAACTAACTTTCGTAAATACAAATTAATGTAGTAGTGAAAAATGGGTATCATTCCCATGAGAAATTTTAACAAAAAAGATTGTACGAGTTCAAAACCAAAATCAAGTGACAAAAAAGGGGGTTTTCAATTCACGGCAATTTAAGAAAAAGATGATAAAAATCGAAAATTAATAAAAGTAATTGGATCTAAAAATTTAATAGACAAACCTTGGTTTCGAGTTACCAATGTTATCACACTAATATGGATCTTTGATATAAAATTCAATTCATCAATAAACATTCATTTGGTGATGCTTTCTCTTAAGTGTAAATGAATAGAAATATGTACTTTAAACATTCTTATCACTCAATAACCTAGATACGATCATAAGTTCAATTGAGTAATAGCTTTAAGAACTAAGAAACCAATGAACAAGATAACACATGCACGATATGCAATTAATCAAGATGAGTTTCTTCTTAGAATTTCCAACTCTAACGTAAAGATGGTTATTCTAATCGCTACTTGTGATTAGTAAAACTAAATGTCATATCTTACTAATCTAGCTATTAAACGAATCAATTCCTAGTTGTGTACCTAGAAATCAATTAATTCAATTGTAAAAGGCAATTCAGAAGGCACTTAATATTCATCAACAAAACAAACTTTATTGAAACATCTCACACATAAAAGATGATAACATGGTTTCCCTCAACCAAAAAAGGAATTTATTTACTCATAATGAAAGTGAAAAACAAAGAAATAGCAAAATAAATAGTCTCCATCCCTGGTCTTTTCCTAGAAAATTCGAAAACTACTAAAGAAACTATTGTAGAAACAAAAAATCCTCCAAAAAATACAGCAGAAAGTGTAAACTACTCTAATACGTGTCTTACGTAAAACAATAGAAAAAGCTACAGAGAAAAAGTATAAAACGAGCCTAAATCTATGACTGTCGAGAAAATTTGGAAGAAAAGAGAGCAGAAAACATAAAACTATCCCTCAAAGTGGTCTGCAGAAATTCTAAACTATGCTAATACTAATGATTACCGAACAAGCAAGAAAAAGAATGCAGAAAAACGTCAAAACTACTCCTATCCTATCTACTGCGTGAACAGTACGCAAATTCCCTTTTATTCTCTTTCTTTCCGATTTCTTCCCTTCTCTCTCATGATCTTCAGCAAATAGTCCTAATCCCGACTTCATATTGCAGATCCCATTAATAAGATAGCAATCTGATCTTTAAAGAATGTGAAAATCTTGATTTTGAATTTGAAAACAGATTCTTCAGATTAATTCCATCCTCGCACGTGCCCACACTTACTCACTGAATTTGTTGCCAATCTGGAATTTTGAGTTATCTTTGTTTCCTTTGCATCTTTTTGATTCAATTTCATCTCTTCAGTGTTGAAAATCATCTGAGAGCAATTAAGAGACAAATTCATCAATTTTGAATAATAATTTCAACAAATGGGAGAGAATTATGTACCAAATGAACGCAAGATGATAACTTAACAAAATTCCCCATACCAAACCTTTGCTCGCCCTCGAGCAAACATGCCAAACCACTATACTCTGTCAATTCATCCTTCATAAGATTAAGTGCACACAATTCGTTAACTTGGGTCAGTAAGACTTAGGTAGCAATATACATCATAATCACTTTTCACCGATACAAATAAACAAAGCCAAAATAAGACATCTTTGTTCAAAAGGCAATTATGAAACCAAAGTGAATTCTTCTAACAGATTTATCTCGTACATTCAAGTGTCTAAGGTCAAAGTGTTTCTCTCAAATCTCTCTCTAACAGATTGCACTACCATAGGCTTGCAAATTCATCAGTTATCATTCATTCGAATTAGATGAGCTTATAGATCATAAGGACTTTATTATGGGTTATAATGGGGCTAGGTTCAAAGGTAAGGTAAAAATGACAAAGGCTAATCACAAGTATTCACAAAGTACCAAGTAAAAGGGACACTCACATTCAAATTCTGAGACAACACATGAATACAAAGGACTACAACTACTCATTACTAACTAATGCTACTATGCTTTATTCTTTTTCTTTTTCTTTTTCTTTTTCTTCTCTTCTTTTTCCTTCTTTTTTTCTTTTTTTCTTTTTCCCTTTTCCTTTTTTTTACTTGGCTAATGCTAAGAACAAGGGAGAATAATAAAAACAAGAGAAATATAGCAGCATAATTTAATAAACATATGAGTAGAAGTATTTATAAAAATATCTCATAATACAATACAGAACAAAAGTCCCAAATTACTCAATACTTCATTCAACTTATGATAGGGTAAGGCTAAAGGGGTTTTTAGGTTTTAACGTAAGGTGATTAAATGAAAAACAACAAGGATAAAGGCTCAAAAGTATTTGCAAAGGGAAAATTACTAGGTGGGTCATTTTTAAGCTAAAGGGTGTAAAAACAAAGAAGGCCTTAATCATTTCCATAAAACATGTAATCAAACAAATTCAATCCGTTTTAGTGCAAGTTCTGAAAGAAAACTTGATTAAAGGAGCATCACTCAATATAAAAAATTAGAATGACATAAAGATGATTTCATTTAAGCTCAAATCTACTCATAGGTTTAATTTAAGAATTCACCTTAATTTCATGACTACCTCATCACTCAAATGTCAAATTTTTGATTAAGTTTACAAGATCGGTTATTGTAGTTAATCCGCATGATTCACTTTAGACTCACATAACCTAATTTAATTTTATGCATACATTCAATCTCATTCAAACTAATATGATAAAGCTTGATGGCTTAACATGCAACACAAGCATACAAAGAATAGAAAATTTTAACTAAAAGAAAATCAAAGAAAGGCAAGACTACATAGTCACACACATATAATCCAATTCCTTCCCCACACCTAGACCAACATTGTCCTCAATGTTATGACATAAAATGAAAGAAGCAACATATAAAAGAAAGAGAAAAAAAGGCTTCTCTATTTAGGAATGCCGAATTCATGGTATTGGCGGATGTGGAGGTTGGAATCCTTCATACTCCCAATAAGCCATCAAGTTGTGCTCCATTTGGTGCATTCTATGTTCAAGGTGACTGAGCAGGTCATCCAAATTAGTTTGGGAAGATGGGTGATGTGTGGAATGTTTGTTGTAGTGTGCACGAAATAGGTGGTGAGTTGAGAGATATGCAGTGAAGAACAATGGTGAGATAAACTAAGCGAAAAAAGAAGAGGGAAAAGATGAGGGAGGGGCAGGAAAGAATGAAATTTTCATTTTTTTTCTTTTTAAGATAAAAGAATTAAAATTGTCTAACTAAAATAAAATAAACCTGATAAAAATGAAAATGGAAATTGCCGAAAAATAAAAATCATAACCAAACCTAAAAAATTTTACGGGTTACCCCGAATGTGCTTCTTTAAAGTCTTTAGCTGGACATATGTCTTTACATACCTGATTAGAAATAGGTTGGAGAAACCAACTATATTTCTTCCACTCGCTTAACTGAAAAATTCTCATAATATGGCTTCAAACGGTGTCCGTTAACTTTAAATACCTTAGAGATATCTAAACTTTGAATTTCTATCGCACCATGAGGAAAAACGTTAGTAGAAGTAAACGATCCAAGCCAACGAGATCGTAATTTTCCAGGAAACAATTTAAGCTTTGAATGATAAAGAATAACTTTTTTCCAACTGAAAATTGTTTCCTAAAAATCATTTTATCATGAAAAGCTTTAGTTTTATCCTTATAAATTTTCACATTTTCATACACTTCATTACAAATCTCCTCTAACTTTTGTAGTTTCCTATTGTTACCAACTTCCATCTGACCCATGTTCAACTGTTTCATAGCCCAATAAGCTTTATGCTCTATTTCCACAGGTTAATGGCAAGGCTTATCGAAAACTAACATGTAAGGCAACATGTCTATTGGAGTTTTGTACGCAGTCAGGTATGCCTATAAAATATTGTCCAATCGTAAGCTCCAATCCTTTCTATTCAGATTCACCACTTTTTTCAGTATGGATTTGATCTCCCTGTTGGACACTTCAGTTTGTCCACCTGTCTGCTAATGATATGTTGTAGACACTCGGTGTGTGATACCACATCTCTTCATTAAAGCCTCAAAAATCTTGTTGCAAAAATGGGTCCCTCGATCACTAATGATAGCTCGAGGCATTCCGAACCTAACAAAAATGTTAGATTTAACAAAATTTATAACAATTTTAGCATCGTTAGATAAAGTATCCTTAGCTTCAACCTATTTCGAAACATAATCCACAACTAGCAAAATGTAGTTCTTACCAAAGGAAGAAGGAAAGGGACCTATAAAGTCTATTCCCCAAACATTAAAAATCTCACATACCAGAACGTTCGTGAGTGGCATTTGATTCCTCGGTCCCAAGTTACCTGTTCTTTGGCAACGATAGCAAGACTTGTAAAACATGTAAGAGTCATAAAACAACTTAGGCCAAAATAGTCCACATTCAAGAATTTTTCGAGCAGTCCTTTTGGGCCTAAAATGTCCCCCACATTTAGATGAATGACAAAAATGTAAAATAGAAGGAATTTTATCATCTATGACACATCTCCTAAGAACCTTATCAGAACAAAATTTCCAAAGATGAGGTTCATCCCAAATGTAATATTTAGCCTCTCGCTTAATTTTATCTCTTTCAGCTCTAGATAAATTGCTAGGTAAAGACTTAGTCACCAAAAAGTTTACTATGTCCGCATACCATGGAATTGCCTGTTGAAATACGAAGAGGCTTTCGTCCAGAAATTTGTCATGCAGAACATCAAATGTGGTACTGAGAGTGTTCCTGCTTAGATGATTAGCCACTAAATTTTCAACTCTTTATCGTAGATTTCCAAATCAAATTCTTGAAGTAGTAAAATCCATCGAATCAATCTCGGCTTAAGAGCTTCATGGTTTGAATAGATGATCACCTTTGTCCCTAACAAGTACGACCGAAACTTCTCCAATCCAAAGACCACTGCTAAAAACTCTTTCTCCATCGTAGAATAATTTTCTGGGCATCATTAAGTGTCATGGATGCATAATAAGTAACATGAGATACCTTGTCCACTTTTTAGCCCAGCACGATATCAACTGCATAATCCGAAGCATCGTACATCAGTTCGAATGGCATATCCCATTTCGGTGGATGAATATTTGGAGCTGTAGTGAGTCGTTCCTTGAGTTCATCAAACACACTTTTGCATGGCTCGTCGAATTCAAACTTCATGTCTTTTTGGAGTAGTCTACACATAGGTTACGTAATTTTGGAGAAATCCTTGATAAATCACCGATAGAATCTTGCATGACCAAGAAAAGAATGAACTTCCTGCATATTCACAGGGTAAGATAAAGATCAAATAATGTTTATCTTAGACCTATCGACTTTAATTCCCTTAGAAGATACAGTATGACCCAAATTATGCCTTGATCAACCATAAAATGACACTTTCATTGTTTAAAACCAAATTAGTTTCAATGCAACGTTTAAGCACTTTTTTAAGGTTGACAATGCATGTTTCAAAGGACTCTCCATAAACTGTGAAATCATCCATAAAAATTTCCATGTAATTTTCTACAAGATTAGAGAAGATACTTACCATAAACCTTTAAAATGTCGCAAGTGCGTTACACAATTCAAATGGCACTCTTCGGTAAGTAAAGATGCCGAATGGACATATGAAGGTTATTTTCTCTTGATCCTTGGGTACCACCAAAATCTGGTGGTATCTTGAGTAGCCATCTAAACAACAATAGTGAGATTTACCTGCAAGTCTTTCGAGCATTTGATCAATAAATGGAAGCGAAAATGATCTTTTCTAGTAACTGAATTAGGCTTCCTATAATCTATGCAAACTCTCCAACCATTTTGAACATGAGTTGGTATTAACTCACCATTGCTATTTTCAACCACAGTTACCCCAGTTTTCTTTGGAACTACCTGGACTGGACTTGCCCAATTGCTATCCGAAATTAGATAAATAATGCCAATGTCAAGAAGCTTCAAAATTTCTTTCTTTACCACTTCCATCATAGATGGATTTAAATGACGTTGGGATTGTCTCACCTCCTTTGCTTCATCTTCCGTTAAAATTCAGTGCATGCAAATTGTAGGACTAATACCTTTCAAATCATCCACTGTCTAACTCAAAGCTTCCTTATTCTCTTTTAACACGTGAATTAGCTATGTTTCTTGCAAAGCCATGAGTTGATTAGAAATAATAAGAGGTAATGTATCTCTAAAAAGATGTACTTCAAATGGCTAGGCAAGCTCTTCAACTCCAACTTTAGTGGCTGAACCAACGATGACAAAAACGTAGCATTACTTCTGGACATCTCCACGTATGGTAGCTGCTTGAGCAATGGTTCGGTGTCCTCTATTTTGCACACTAACATCTCCATTTGATCATTGGGCAGAACCAATTCTTGGCTGTCCTTCCACTGTGATGTATTTGCCACTTTCAAGATCATTCCAAAATCATCTTTATCCTCCAAAATCAAATTTTCCTGCGCCCATGTGTCAATAAAATCCACAGAAACAATAGGTTGTTCATCATCCGAAATTTTCGAGGTATTGTATATATTGAACTTAATTAATTCACCATCAAATTATATAGTTAAGGATCCATCATGAATATCTATTTTTGTTCTAGTGGTTTTCAAGAACGACCTACCGAATAAAATCAGAGTGGAAGAAGGTGTATCACCGGTGCCCATCTGTAAAATATAAAAATCAGCTGAAAAAGCATATTTTCTACTTGAACCAAAATGTCTTTTAACATACCCTTCAGATAAGCATTTGAGCGATCTGCTAATTGAATCACTACATTAGTTTCTTTAAAAGGTCTAACATTTAAAAATTTATAAACATATGAAATTTATAGACGCACCTAAATCCAACGTAGCTCTTTCAATTCACAAATCACCAATTTGACATGGGATATTGAACATATCTGGATCTTAACACTTGAGTGGAAGTTTTTTCTTTTGCAACATAGCTGAAACATTCTCCCCAAATTGCACTTTCTCATCAAATTTTACTTTCCTCTTTGAAGTGCAAAGTTCGTTAAGGAATTTTGAATACTGTGGAATCTATTTAATCACATCAAGGAGAGGAATATTAACCTAAACTTTTCTGAAAGTCTCCCATATTTCTTTTTCTTACTCTTCCTTCTTTGTTTTACTAAATTGAATTGGAAAAGAGGGTGGCACCACCATTTTTTGCAGAGGTGTTTAAGTATTTTCTGATTGTGTGGGGGCCTTTTGCTTCACTTCTTCTTCTATCTCTCTTCTAGCAATTTTCAGAAGTGGTTTCTGCAATTCCTTACCACCCTGCAAAGTGATCGCCTTAGCACTTTGTTTAGGATTGATCTCCGGTTGTGCTAGAAAATTTCCAGAATTTTGTGCCTCCAGTCGATTTATGGCAATTGCCATTTGGCTTATTTGATTTTCAATATTTGTTTGTTGATTTTAAATGTTTCAGATACTTACTTCAGTATTTCGCTGAAAAGTCAAAGTGTTAGTGCCCAAAGAGTGAACTATATCTTCCAAAGAAGTCTTACCTTCGGAATTGGATGTTGTATTTTGATGTTATCGAGGCTTATATGGTTGTCTATATTGCTAGAAATTTATGGGTGCTTGTTTCCCTTGAGAGTTCCCATAGCACAAATTCAGATGATCACACCACTCCGGATTGTAGGTGTTAGAAAATGGGTCATATTTCTTTTGGTTCGGCCTAGCGAAACCTCCTACAACATTCATATGTTATGCATTTTCCTCCTACAAAACTGAACATGCATCAGTAGAATGTTCTAACATTGAACATATTCCACGTGCCTTTACTTCTTATTTCTTCATAACTGCAATTTGTCGCACCAAAGAAGTAAGGCCATCTAATCTTTTCTCCAATGTGGTCACATTCACCTCATTCATAGTTTTTGTTCTATGCCTAGTACTTATTCCGAATTGTTAGGTATTGGAAGCTATGTTTGCAATCAATTCCCTTGCGGCTGTTGGGATTTTGTCAACTAAGGCGCCACCACTTGCAACATCAATCATACTCTTATTTGTGAGCGAAAGACCTTCGTAGAAGTATTGAATCAATAGCTGGTCGGTTATTTGGTGGTGTGGACAGTTGGCGCAAAGTTTCTCGAATCTTTCCCAATACTCGTAAAGTGTCTCTCCCGTATGTTGGCGAATTCTGCAAATTTTCTTTCGGATGTTGGCTGTTCTTGATGCTGGAAAATATTTCTCGAAGAAAAGCCATTTCATTTCAGTCCATGTTTGCACATTCTCTCCGGCTAAATAGTACAACCAATCTTGAGCATCGTCCTTAACGGAAAATGGAAAAGCTCTTAATTTAATTTGTTCTTCCGTCATATTCGTCGGCTTCATTTCCATGTAAATCATATCAAATTCCTTCAAGTGTTTATACGAATCTTCTCCCGGTAAACCCCTGAAAATAGGTAATAAATGAATCAGCCCAAATTTTAATTCAAAAGTATTGTTATTACCTAAATTTGGAAAACTAATGCAGTGGGGTTGTTAAGCATCCGTGGGCACAACTAATTAGCAAAGGGTGCGGTTTCTTGCTATACATTCCATTTTCTGCACTTGTTGCTTCTATTTTATCTGTTTCTGTAGTACCTTTGCTATTTTCTCAATTTCAGGATTATACTACAAATTTTTCATATTGATTCGAACGCATAACGTACATAAACTGTCAAAAATTTCCCGACAACAGTGCCAAAATTTGGTACTATTGTCGTCTATAACCAAATTCAAAAAGAAACCAACTTCCGTCAATATAAATTAATGTAGTAGTGGAAAGTGGGTATCGTTTCCAAGAGGAATTCTAACGGTAAAAAGTTACAAGTTCAAAACTAAAACAAAGTTTAAAACATGGGTTTTTCAATTCACAGCAATTTCATAAAAAGATGATAAAATTTGAAAATTAATAAAAGTAATCAAATCTAAAAATTTAATAGAAAAACTTTGGTTTCGGGTTACCGATGTTATCACACTAAAATGGATCCTTGATATAAAATTCAGTTCATCAATAAACATTCATTGGGAGATATTTCTCT
>JANIIA010072575.1:0-10374 GCA_027478495.1 Erythroxylum alaternifolium
ACTTACTAAACGAAGCATTACCTATAGGACATAAGTTACTGAAATCTTACTATGATACGAAGAAACTGTTAAGGGACCTTAAATTGGGATATATTTCAATTCATGCTTGTAAGTATGACTGTGTTCTTTATTGGAAGGAAAGTAAAAAACTTCAGGAGTGTGCTATTTATAGTACATCAAGGTGGCGAGTGGATGATGGGAGGGAAAAAGATAATGATGAAAATCCTTCGATACTTTCCTATTAAACCACGATTACAAAGGTTGTTTATGTCAACAAAAATAGCCATACATATGAGGTGGCATAACGAGAAATGCATTGATGATAACTTTATGCGTCATCTAGCAGACTCAATGGCATGGAAAGAGCTTGATGGAAAGTTCCCATGGCTTGGACAAGATTGGCGTAATTTTCGACTTGGATTGGCCTCAGATGGATTTAATCCTTTCGGTAATATGAGTAATTCATATAGCATGTGGCTGGTGATTCTAGTCCCATATAATTTATGTCCATAAAAGTGTATGAAGGAGGCTTTTATGTTATTGTCTTTACTTATTCTAGGACCTACTGCTCTTGGTAAGGACATCGATGTTTACTTGCAACCATTAATTGATGACTTAAACGATCTATGGGAATATGGATTACAAAATTTTGATGGTATTGAAGGCAACACATTTACAATGCATACTGTTGTATTGTGGACTATAAATGATTTCCCAGTTTATGGGAATTTGTCAGGGTTGAGTACTAAAGTTGTATAGCTTATCCTATCTGTAATCATTAAACATATTTAAAAAGGATATGAAGTATAATATATTATACAGGTCATTATCGTTATTTGAAACATGGGCATAGATGGAAAAGAAGTAAACAGTTTAATGGCACAGTTGAGTTGGGTGAAGCGCTGATGTAGTTATCTGGTGATGATATTGTTTACCAACTGTCACATTTGGGTGACATTATACCTAGCAAACACCCAAGTAATAGAAAGTGTAAGAGATAATATTGAACTGAATTGGACTAAAAAATGTATATTTTTTAACTTACCATATTGAAAGGAATTACTATTGAGGCATAATCTTGATGTCATATATATTGAGAAAAAAATTTGTGAGGCCATTTTAGGGACTGTCATGGGAATTGATAGGAAATACAAAGACACTATTAAGGACTAAACTTGGAAGGCATGAATATGAGAAAAGATTTGCATTTAAGAAGAAGAGATGATGGTTCATACTTTATCCCCCCTTGCTTATTACAACTTGTCAAAAATTGAGAAACAATCATCTGACAGCTCCTCCAATCAGTCAAATTTCTTGACGGGTATGCATCTAATATAGGTCGTTGTGAGAATGTTAAAGAGGGAAAAAAGTCAGGGTTGAAAAGTTATGATTGTCACGTACTTTTGCATCGACTACTTCCTGTTGGAATACGTGGGTGTTTGCTGAAGGATGTGTCCATTACTTTGGGTCAAGTGGGAGAATTTTTTAAGTAATTATGATGTAAGATGCTTAAAGTTGAAGAGCTTGATAAATTGGAGAAAGACATAACATTGATTCTATGTAAGCTTGAACTATTATTCCCCCCATTGTTCTTTAATGTTATGGTTCATTTGGAAATTCACTTACCATATGAAGCAAAACTTTATGGACCGGTTCAATTTCGATGGATGTTTCCGATTGAAAGGTAATTTATATTAAATTTAACAAGTTTGTCCTATGTTATTTTTTTGTAACAATTCCTAAGTTTATAACTGTTTATGTTCAAGTTTTTATGCTCTCTTAAGCATTATGTACGTAATAAAGCTCGACTAGAGGGGTCTATTGCAGAGGCTTATTTAGCAAATGAATGCTTAACTTTTTGTTCAATGTACTTAACTGATGTGGAGACAAGATTTAATAGACCAGAATGTAACTTTGATTTTAATGAAGATGGTGGGTTGTCTATTTTCTCCCAAAAAGTTAGGTCACTTGGTGTGGGTAAATATGTGGAGTTAACTAAAGATGAATTCAAAATTGCTGATTGGTATATTTTCAACAATTGCGAGAACATCGATATTGTAACACCCCTACTACTATAAGGTACATACTGGAACACCCTTATGACATTCCAGTACATACCCTAAACAACGACGTGTTAACTACCGCACTTTCACTCTATAACATGGCAATTTATCTAACTTAATCATGGCATCTACTATCATACAAGAAAGTCACCAAATTTTAAACAAATTTTCTCTTTCCATTTTATAAATCTGAATGTACATACATTGTAGCTTTTAAAAATCTGTACATGTACATCATCATATCCTAATACAAAAGTACTACATGAAAGAGGAAATAAAAAAGATCTAACTAATTCCTTCAATCCAGCTGACCAACCTTTGAGCCATATCTTCTTCACCAAAAGTACAAGAATTAAGCTTCTTGTACGGTCTCTTAGTAGCTAGAATCCTCTCTCAGTCCTAAAACGTCAACGTGTAATTTTGGGGGCGTTTTGCGAGCTCAAATGAGGAAATCATCATTGATGGTTCACTCAATTCATGCAACATATCATTTCACATAACAGATAACTCACATCATTGCATTTTTTTCACATAATATCACATATCACATTCTCATTTAAGAGTAAGACAATTTCATTTCAATCAATCAAACATACTTAATAAAAAGTATATGGAATGCACATGTGACTCTTTTCTAATTATTACGTTGTTGTGACTGAGTACCTAACTGTCCCGTATCCATTATGGATATCGGGCTCATTTATACTGTCCCTTATCTGTTGGGGATATAGGGCTCATTTTACATATTGAGCCTTTAGCTCTTAATCATATTTGGAGCTTTAAGCTCATTTTCGGTGGCTACTTAGGTCACAGCTCTCGTTATTTGATCATATATTCATGTATGGAATGCATCTCATAATAAATCAATCAAGTCAAGAAATATTTAGTTCGTCACATTCACATACAAGTAACACTTTAATATCTCATCCATACATCAAAATCAACGGACCTTCATGTCCGAAATTCAGTACACAACATCACATATTCATAGGATAAGTCAAAACATAAGTAAAACAAACAATTAATTGAGTGAGACCGTCTAAGTTACTTACAGTTTGCTCCAGATAGCTTATTACCTTGATGTCCCTGCAATGTCTAGATGCATATGATCTATTTGCTCGTCTATATCATACAACACACATTTACACACATTACAACATTGCACAAGTATATAAGTACTCATTTATGCACATATATATATATATATCTATGATTTATGCAGAATGCATGCTCAATGACAATCCCGAGTATATTTACTTAATACTAGTCTCACAACCAATTAACATGACCTTTGAATCATTCCTTAACACTTAATACACTTTTCTTACTTTAATATCTCAATCCAACATCAAATAGGCTCATTCAAGATCACAATCAAGCCTAAATACCTCATGGGAAAAACGTTAATAGGTCAATCATCTAAAAACAAACATATCTTAAGACAAAAGACATAACTTTTGATGTAGATGTCTGATTAATGTCATTCTATGATGGTTTCGAAGAAGACTTCGATATCTACAACTTTTGTGATGACATCAAAGTGAGATTTTGCCATTAAAAGGGTCAAAAATCAAATTTTACTGTAGCTATCCCGAGAATGTCCGCTAAGCGAACATGTATGTCCCTTCAAACAGACATAAACGGGGGTGGGAACATTTTCAGACCCGAGAAGCTCCGTTTAGTTAACAAACATGGACGAGGCTAAAAGTCTTTTCAGACTCAAGAAGGTCCGTTTAGCGGGCCTAAAGTCTATCTAACGGACATAGGTGAAACATAAGCCCCTTCAAAGCATCTCCAATGGTTACTACATCCATTCTAACATCACTTTTACTCATAATCTTCCCACATTCACCTCTTGTAAGGCAATATCACAACTTAACAATTCAACTGCCAATTTTATTTCATTAAACTCTTTAATCTCTACTCATCTGATTCATCATTTACAACTGATTCTAATCATTCATGAATTCCTTTCATTAAACTCTTTAATCTCTACTCATCTGATTCATCATTTACAACTGATTCTAATCATTCATGAATTCCTATCCTTTTTCCATAACATATCTTATTCCTAAGTCTCAAACAAATCATATTCATCATTCAACATTCATCATTTCAAGTTGATAACTTCTTCAAGTATACCTAAATTTCAACTCAACATCATCCATACACAATTCATATTCCATGCTTGATCATGAACACCCAAAATAGAACATATTCTCATACACTTTTATCATAACTTTTTCTGCATATATCCTCCTTCAATTTTCATTCCTAACTATTACCTTAATTCATCTCATTTCAAGAATGTAACTCAATATCTTGGTTAGCCTAACTTTCACTTTCATTAAACCCTTAGTTCATGATTCATAACATCTACATACAACTCATCACTTATGGTTTTCACATTCACAAAATAGAACACAAACATATACATTCATCCAACAATTTGTTGCACCCAATTTTCAATTTCATGTCAATTTTTGAGACTCTTAAGGACAGAATTCAAATTTGATGTCTTCATGAAAAATGTAGCCTTATGTCTCTAGTTTAACCCAGAATAAGAACAATCTCATTTAAATAACTACAGAATAAGTTAAGCCTAAATTATAGAAGCATAATCAGTGAAAATGTTGCTGCTAACATTTTCCAGCTCTCTTGCAATTTTCCAGATTTTATACTTCCAACATTTTACATCTAACATACCTTGTACCTAGATCATCTTTTCTACTTCATTTCCTCTTCAATATCCACTCCATTTCAACTCAATTTCATTCACAGACAATTAATGATCTATGTTTGATCATTAACCAAAACAGAACCTATACATTTACCCATTCATTCTTCAATTTACTGCACTCATATAACACAATTATAATGATCATTCTACCTCAACATTATCTCTATAACAATTTATAGGTCATTAATGATCATACACATATACAAAAGCAAGACATTTACATGAATTTTTAATCACCCATGACACAAACTTAAAAACTCACATAATCAAGTCATCAATCTTAATGTACTCATCATTCTAGCTTCATTTAAACAAACCCATGATATTTAAAACATAACTTACTCGATTTCTCTTCAAAATCTTAGTCAACCCTAGCTCCCAAGCATTCACACAATCTCATTTCTAAAGATGGATTAAGGTGGGTTTTCTTCTATTAAATGAAAGAAACAATAAGATGGAAGTAGCAATTAAAAGATGGAAGCAAGGTTTAACGTGGGTGAGGTGAGAGTAAGTGGAGAAAATGAAAATGGAGGAGAAGAAGAGAGCAAGCCATGAAAAAGAAGGAGAGAGCAAGAGTAGAATGAAAGACAAAAGACTTAATGGTCTTTCAATTGAAAAAAAAAGTGACTTTAAAGACTTGCCACATTTCCCATTTCTAAGGCTTTCAAGTAGTTCTTTTAATTAACTAGTCCAATCAATTCCAATTCCTACTCCAATTGTCTCCAAATTTCAATGACATTAGTCATTAAATCCTAAAGTCATTAGTAAAAAATTTCACTACCATTTGACTCTTAATTCTACTGCTATTCATCAATTGTCTTGCCATTTGGCATTTTTTCTAGTCTAAAAATACCCAAAAATTTTTAAAATTTCCTAAAATTCTTGAAAAATTCTAAATCACTAAATACACTCTCCACTTCAATTTTCAACAAATAAAATCCAAAATTTTCAACAAAATCACATTCATAATTCGATTATAAATCAAGTATACCCAAAATGTCTATGAATGCATGTACAATTATTTTCATTTTCAAAAATTCAATTTTCAAGAGTATGAGCATGTCATATAATGCATGAGCATGAAATGAATTTTCTAATTTCTTACTAATCTCTTATGTTTGCTAATCTAGGCTCAACATGGGTAACGGGATGTTACAACTTTCCTCATTTTAAAAGAAATTTCGTCCTCGAAATTCTTACCTAATTGTTCAAACAGGTAGGGGTATTGTCTCCTCATATGCTCCTCCGTTTCCCACGATGCTTCCTCAGTTGAGTGATTTTTGCAAAGGAATTTCACTAATGGAATGACTTGGTTCCTTAACTGCTTGATCTGATACCCCACTATCTTGATCGACTCCTCAACATAGCTTAAGTTACTGGCAACCTTAATGTCCTGAGCCGGTATCACAGGTGTCGGGTCCAATCGTTATCTTCGGAACATACTAATATGAAACACATAATGCAATTTAGACATTTAATTCGGTAAAGCCAGCTTATATGCCAAAGGTCCTATCCTTTCAATGATCTCATCAGGACCAATGTACCTAGGGTTTAACTTATCCTTCTTGCAAAATCTCAATACTCCTCTCCAAGGTGACACTCTCAGAAACACCCTGTCTCCTACACTATATTCCATGTCCCTTCGATGTTGATCTACATAACTTTTTTGTCTATCTTGAGCTGCTTTAATTCGGCTTCGAATCAATTTCACCTTATCTACAGTGTCTTCTATCAATTCTGGGCCTTCAACCATTCTCAAGCCTTCTTCATCCCAATACAGTGGTGACCGACATTTCCTGCCATATAAAGCTTCATATGGAGCCATACTGATACTACTGTGATAATGATTATTATATGGAAATTCGATAAGTGCCACATATTGGTCCCATGCTCCTTGGAACTCCAATACACAAGCTCTAAGAATATCTTTAATCTTTTTGATTGTCCTCTCACTCTGTTCACTGTTTGAGGATAAATGTTGTACTGAAGTTCAACTTAGTACCTATAGTAGATTGCAAACTCTTCTATAATCTCGAAGTAAATCTGGAATCCCCATCCGATACAATGGACACTAGAAACCCATGTAGTCTCACCACTTAATTCACAAATCTTCGGGCTAATTGATCTAGTGAGTTATTTTCTTTCATTGGTAAGAAATGACAGACTTACTTAATCGGTCGACTACAACCCAAATTGCATCATTCTGCCTTGAAGTTCTAGGCAATCCCATAATGAAGTCTATGGTAATTCGTTCCCATTTCCACTCCATAATAGGCAACGAATGTAGCTTCCTAACTGGAGCCTGATGCTTAGCCTTAACCTGCTGGCATGTCATACACTTAGAAAGATACTTTTCTACTTGCTTCTTCATTTCAGACCACCAAAAATAGTGCTTCAGCGTGTTATATATCTTGGTAGTACCAAGATGCATAGTATAGGTGACCATATGAGCTTCCTTTAGAATTTCTTTCCTCAAATCATCCATATTAGGCACACACAGCCTATGTTTCAACCATAGTGTCTCATCTCTCAATTCAAACTCGAAATTCGAACTCATCTTCACTTTCTCTATAAGCTTCACCATATTAGGATATTTACTCTATACCTTTCTCATTCTATCATGTAACATTGGCCTCAACTTCAACATAGCGATCAAGGTCTCATCTTGCTCCAAATTTAACTCCACATTTAGAGCTCTCAAATGAATCACGTTAGGTAACCTCGATGTTTGAATCTGAGCTATACTAGTATTAGACTTTCTGCTCAAAGCAACAACCACCATATTAGCTTTCCTTGGGTGGTACTCAATCGTGTAGTCATAATCTTTTAGCATCTCAATCCATCTCCTCTGTCTCATATTCAACTCCTTCTGACTTAGCAAAAACCTCAAGCTCTTATGATCTGTATAAATCTGGAATGGCTCTCTGTAAAGATAATGTCTCCATATCTTTAAAGCAAAGACAACTGTAGCTAGCTCCAAATCATGTACTGGATAGTTAATCTCATGAGATATTAATTGTCTCGATACGTAGGCGATCACCTTGCATATTGCATCAACACGCATCCCAATCCTTGATGTGAAGCATCACTATATACCACATATCCTCCAGTCCCAGACGAAATGGTTAACACCGGTGCCATAGTCAACTGATGCTTCAGTTCCTCAAAGCTCTCCTAACATTTTTCATCCCATCTGAACACTACATTCTTCCTCATAAGTTTTGTTAAAGGGGTCGAGATAAAGGAAAACCCCTCGACAAACCTCTTGTAATTTTCGACCAATCCCAGGAAGTTTCATATTTTAGACACATTCCTCGGAGCTTCCCAATTCATCACTGCTTCTTTCTTCTTTGGATCCACCTGTATTCCTTCTCCAGTCACTATATGTCCTAAAAATACTACTTGATCTAGCCAAAATTCACACTTACTAATAATTTGCAGAACCACTCTCAGATGCTTGGCACTTCTCTATTCTTGGAATACACCAAAATATCATCAATGTACACTGTCACAAAGTGATCCGGGTAGGGCTGAAACACCTTATTCATCAAAGCCATAAATGTTGCTAAGGAATTAGTTAATCCAAACGGCGTTACTAGAAAATCGAAGTGCCCATACTTGCTTCTGAATGCACTCTTTGGCACATCAGCCTCTGCTATCTTCAACTGATAATACCCTGATCTCAAATCCAGTTTAGTGAATATTGATCTCCCTATAATTGATCAAGAAAATCATCAATTCTAGGCAATGGTACTTGTTCTTAACTGTCACCCTATTCAGTTGCCTATAATCGATGCATAACCTTAAAGTCCTATCTTTCTTCTTTACAAATAACACTGCAGCTCCCTATAGTGAAACATTGGGTCTAATGAAACCCTTTTCTAGTAACTCCTACAACTGAGCCTTCAACTCCTTTAGTTCTTTAGGTGCCATCCTTTATGAAGGGATGGATATAGGAGCTGCACCTGAAACTAAATAAATTTTGAACTCCATTTCTCGATTTGGAGGTAAACTAGATAACTCGGTAGGAAACACATCCAAGAATTCCCTAACTACGAAAATGTCTTGCACATTCTGCTCAGCTCTAGTATCAATGACATGGGCTAGATAGGCCTCACATCCAACCTGTATCAACCTCAATGCACTCATAAATGATATCATCCTAGCTGGCACTGCTTAACTAATTCCTCTGAAAATCGCTCTCGATTGACTAGGAGATTCTAGTACAACCTCCTTGGTATAACAATTCATGACAGCCCTATGAGCAGTGAACCAATCCATGCCTAAGATAATGTCTATCTCCCTCAACTATAGTATAATCAAGTCTTCCTCTAACTCTGCCTGGTCAATTCGAATCAAACATTTCTTGTAAACTTCTCCTATCACTATAGTACTACCTATTGTTGTATTCACCTCTAATCCATACTCTAACTGCTCTCTATCACAATACAGCCTAGATGCCAAATGCAGTGCGATGAATGAATACGTAGATCCAGGATCTAACAATGCATATGCCTCATAATCATAAACAAATAATGTACCTGCAATAACATCTAGAGAGTTTTGTGCCTCCTGCCTAGTCATGGCATAGACTCTGGCCTGAGATTGAGGTCGACTGCTCCGTACCTCAGTCCTTGTAACACCCCCTTCCACTGCCACTACCAGTCTGTGCATACCTGCCTCTCTGCCCAAATCTTGACTGTCTGGATCCAGCTGGTGATCTGAAGGCTCTGCTCTGGCGCTTACTGAAACTCCTGCTAGAACCGCCCTGATTGTCACCTGGTCTCTTTCCTCTAAATCCCTGTCCAGACTCAGCCTGAGTCACCCTCATCAACTGCTCAATCCTCACTGCAGCAGTTCTCAACTCAATAAAAGTGCTCATGTCCGACCGTGCCAACCGGGTCCTGATCTCCAGATTCAACCCATTCTCAAACCTCCGACACTTATCTGCCTCAGTAGGAATCAGAGCAATAGCATAACCCATCATCTCATTAAACCTCACCTCATAATCAGCCACTGACATCCTACCCTACTTCAACTCCAGAAACTCCTGCATCTTCATATCCAGATAGATCCCAGGCATGTAGTTATCCTTAAAAGCCCTCAGAAAGTCCTCCCACTTTAATAAGCAGGGTCTGGTGGTACTGCCCGGGACAGTCTTCCACCACTGATAAGCGGAGCCCTGCAAAAGAGAGACTGCATAGTCGAACCTCTCATCAGGCTCGCAGTCCATCTGATCGAAGACTCTCTCAGTCCTCTCAAGCCATCCCTCAGCCTCAGCAGGGTCTGTGCTGCCATAAAAGTCCACAGCTCCCTGCTTGCGCAGCCTATCATACCTCCTCTCCCGCCTCTCGGGAACTCTAGGAGGCAACTCCTCAAATCGAGGTACCGAGGACTCCCTACTGGCTCCGACTGATCCATGGTCAGCTGGTTGATCAACCTGATCACCTAAAGCGGATGACCTATAACAAACAAGAATTTCGATCAATTTCCTCATTTCTCAGAATAATTCATGCCTAAACAGTCTACTAGTCCCAACAGATGCCAAACCATGCTCTGATACCACCTAAA
>JANIIA010072586.1:0-10373 GCA_027478495.1 Erythroxylum alaternifolium
TCAAATAGCGACGGAACATCTCTTTCCGTCGGCGAAATAGGTTTTCCTGCCGACAATTGCCGACGGTGCAAGGTTACCGTCGATATAGGCAGATAGAGCTTTCGACGGAACGAATCGCATCCGTCGGTAAAATTATAAATATATCTGAACTACCGACGGTTTTGAACGTCCGTCGATAAATAGGGTTTGCTGCAAATATGTTCCGACGGTAGGATAAACTTCCGTAAATACAAGATACTTACCAACGGACAGCATACCATCGGTAAATGGCGAAGCAATTAAATTGCGGGAATGATTCCCACTTTTTTTACCGTCGCCGAGACATTTTTCGTCGCTATTGTCTGTCACAGATTTTGGGCCAAATTTTTTCCTACAATATTACCGACGGACTGAGTATCCGTCGGTAAAATTTTGTTTTCTCCGACGGATTATTTACGTTCCGTCGGTAAACGGCGACGGAGTTTTGTCGTCGGTAATATTCCGACACTAATTCGCAATTTTCTTGTAGTGCATAACAAGTTTATTAAATATTAACTACTTAACTCCTAAGTATTTATTTTCTCAAGTGTTATATAAAATATAATTTTTTAAAAAAATAATAATAAGAATTTGAGAGATAATGGAGAAACATATATAACAAGTTAATTTAAATATTAACTACTTAACTCCTAAGTATTTATTTTCTCAAGTGTTATATAAAATATAATTTTTAAAAAAGATAATAATAAGAATTTGAACGGAAGAAAAATATAGTAGTCTTTTAGCTTATAAAAAGAAAAATAAAATTCATAATTGATTTATATTTAAAAAATTGCAAGTTTCAATCTTATTTTATGTTTTAATTTTTCTAAAAATTTTAATTAGGATTTAGAACTCTAAAACTAAATAAATAATATTTAAACTCTAAAACTAAATAAATAATATTTTTGAAACTAGACTTTTTGCCAATATCATTTAATTGAGAATCTCTTACATATTTTTCAAAAGATAATATTTTCACTAAGCATTTCTTGTGAAGTCAGGGACGAGACCAAAAATATCAAACTTTTCCAAGCTTCACAGCGACTGTCTCTACTTGCCTAAAGCTAAGGCAACAAGAAAAGCGAAAGATAATCGAAGAATAAGTAATATAATATTGAGATCTACACATAGCTAAATAAGGGTTATGATAAAACAAACATATGCAAGAGGGGTGAATTGTGTTTGTCAATACAAATTTGCAAGTACCTTCAATTCGTATAATAGATAGATTTTAGTTAAAGATTAAAAATAGAAGCTTATTAGACAACAGAGCTTATTAACAATAGGAGCTTGTTAGGCAACAAAGCTTAATACGCGATAGGAGCTTGTTAGGCAACAAAGCTTAATACGCGACAGGAGCTTGTTAGGCAATAGGAGCTTATTAAACGATAAACCCAAAACAATTTAAAACAGAAGGTGCTGTTAAAATGAAAGGAGCCTCTTGCAAGTTGAAAACAGAAGGAGCCTATTATAAAAGTGAAAGAGCTTGCTAAAATGAGCACACACACAATATAATGCGTCGATTTGAAAGTTAAGAAGGGAGAAACAATGACACAGTCGATTTATATTGGTTCTGCTTATAACCCAAGGCTACGTCTAGTCCCCAAGTATCTAACTTAAGTGTTTTACTAAAATCCCAACTAGTAATTTGACGAGCCTTTTCAAACTCACACGTACATAGTTTTCAAGGTTCTCTAACCTTCCACAGTAGTAGTATTTTGCTAGCCTCTACAAGCTCTCAAAAAAATTGTATAAAGAATTTTACAGTCTCTTTTAATAGAGTGATATCACTTTCTAAAGCACAAAGAGTTTGATATGACTTTTAAGAATATTGATGCTATAAGATATTTCACAAGTCTCATATATATGTCTTATGTATCTTGCAAATTTAGTGGCTCTTCTTTAAGTATACATTTTCTTTAACTAGTCGTTACTTAATCTTCGATATTATCTTTACTGAGATCTTTGATATTTAGACGTTAACAAGAACGTTTTATCAAGGTTTCTAGAGCTGATTATTTGAATTAGTATGATCCTTCCGAATATTATGGAATCATTTTTAAAAGGTAAGTTTACAAAGAAGGTTCCCGCAAGAAAGAAAGCAATTATTCCATGATTTTATTTCCTTTTTAAGAATTATACCATTACCTATATAAGGAAATAAATCCAATTTGAATTTTAAAATATTATATAGTTATCATCAAAATCGTTAATCATAAACCTTGACCTAACAATCTCCCCCTTTTTGATGATGACAAGCAAAAGATATATTTTCAAAATTTAACTATAAAAGAGTTTAGAGAGGTACATGTAAACTTTAATTGTAGTTATAATTAGAAGGAGCTTGAAATCTAAAGGACAGAGCCTATCATTTGTTTATCAAAGATTTAAACTCCATATGTTTAGTAATATTCCAACAGAGTATATCATCAATAGCAAATAAATCATCAAGGCAATATTGAAATCAAGTACAAAATATATCTATTTCTCCCCCTTTGTTATTATCAAAAAAATAAAGGGAAAGAGTAATTAAGGCATCAAATAAAATCATAAGTATTTAGAAATATAAAGTTCATAGCCTCCTCCAGATCTATTTCAGCGATTTTCCACTTGTGATAGGGAACATCAGTCTTACCAACTGGAATTGCACCTATAATGTTCCTATAGATTTCCTCTATAACTAGGATCTCTCACTCATGTACCCACGAGATGATTACTAGCTTCCCATATATTTCTTCTCTTCTCATGTGTGTGTAGAAACACCTTACCAATTCATCACACACTATTTCGTCTAAATTTAAAAGGTTTTTCCAACCAATAGCAAGAAAGAAGGGTGTAATGAGAACATCGGTATCATCAAATAGGTTGGGAGGCAAGATGTGTCCTACTACCACCTTTCTCTTTTTGTAGCACATCTTATACCTTGCTTTTGCTTCCATTGACTGAAACAACTTTGCCAGAGATGAGTGTTTTCCCTTCTAGAGTATAGTGAGTTTCTTTGATTTAGTTCTCTTAGCCTTAGGGATTTCTTCAAATAAGGATTCTTCAAACACTAGTTCATCCCTAACAAATTGGTCCTTGGTCTTTTCTTCGACTGAAGGCACTTTGCCTTTTCTTATTTCTTCTCCTTTTCTTTTCCAGGATTCTTCTTCCTTTTACTTTTAGCATCAATGGCTTCTTTTTGTTTAGAAATTTTCTTGGCTTGCTTTGCAAGACTTCCTTTTATTTGTGATTGTCTAATCAACCGAGAATATTCTTCATCTGAATCATTATTGTTTATAACCAAGGGCACTTCTAATACTTGGGGCTTATAAGAGATAGGTTCAATAACATGAGATTCACCATGACTATTAGCAGAAGTTGGGGTTTTCTTTTGTCCTTTTGATATGGTTTGAGCCATTGTAAGAAAAATGGGTGAGGTTTAGGAAGTTTTGGGGGAAAGAAATAAAGAGAGGGTAGAAAGTAAGGTTGTAGAGAGGAAAAGAGTAGTGCTTCGAAGAACAATAAGGATGAGTAGAAGAAAGAGATATGTTTCTGATATATGAAGTGATTATTGAGTTTTAACCTCGTGTGAAGATAAACGATTGTAGGCTAATACAGGAAGCGTGATTGTCTGTGTATCTTCTGTCAGTCCCATACAACCTCTTATTAGAACTGCGTGCATGTTTCTTTTAAAGCTGAAATGACATCATGAATGATTTTCTTTTTAGGACACATGTAATATGCTCTATTAAACTAAGAGTAGTCTTCTAAAAGGAAAGGGACCTTTTAAAATAGAAAAAGCCTACTAACCTAAGAAGAGGCCTCGAACATGAGAGGAGCCTTATAAGGAAGAAGGATACTACTAATGTTAGTAGAGAGAAGTAACATAGAAAAAAAATTCATACAGAAGTAATATCAGATAATTTGCATATACCAACTTCATTTCTCAACAGGCAAAATCTATCTTCAGAGAGTGGCTTAGTGAAGATATCAACCACTTAATTTTTAGTATCAACATGTAAAAGATCAATAGTGCCTACTAAAACATGATCTCTAAAAAAATAATGTTTGATTTCTATATGCTTAGTCCTAGAATGAAACAAAGGATCTTTTGAAAGATTTGTTACACTAGTATTATTACATAATTTAGGAATATGGTTAAAGTTCAAAAAGAAATCCTATAATTCATAAGATTTGAGCATAATAGTTGGCAGCTACTATATATTCCACTTCTATTAATGAAAGTGTTCTATAATTTTGCTTCTTGCAAGACCAGGAAACTAGACATCCTCCAAGAAATTAGCGGTGACCACTTGTGCTTTTTTGATCAACTTTATCATCTACATAATCTGCATCACAATAGCCAATTGTGTTAAAAGAGTTAGTTTTGGATACCATAATCTAAAATACTTAGTTCTGTGAAGATATCGAAAGATCCTCTTAACTGTTTGAAGGTGACTTTCTTTTGGATTTGATTGAAAGTGTGTGCAAAGACACACACTAAACATAATGTCTGGTCTTGAGCTTGTAGGATATAACAACGACCTAATCATTCCTCTATACTTTGTTTCATCTGTAGCCTTGCCTTCTTCGTCCTTATCAAGTTTATTTCTAGTATATATAGGAGTACCCATCAGTTTGACATTCTCAAAATGGTACTTCTTGATAAGTTCCTTTGTGTATTTATCTTGGCTAATGAAGATTCCTTTTTCTATTTGACTTATTTTTATTCCCAGAAAGAAAGATAGTTCTCTCATCATGCTCATTTCAAATTCCCCTTGCATTAATATTGAGAATTCTTTATAACAGGACTGATTAGTAACATCAAATATTATATCATCAATAATATATTTGTACTATAAGTAAATCATTCTCCTTTTTCTTAATAAATAAGTGTTTATCTATCTTTCCTCTTTCAAAACTATTTTCAAGCAGAAAATTACTTAACCTCTCATACCATGCTTGAAGAGCCTGTTTTAGACCATACAGGGCTTTAGTCAGCTTCATTATGTGATCAGGATGATTTTCATCTTCAAAACCTAGAGGTTGCTTAACAAACACTTCTTTGTTAGTGTATCCATTTAAGAAAGCATTTTTGACACCCATTTGGAATAATTTGAAGTTTCTATAATAGGCGAAGGCCAGCAAAATTCTATTCAATTCTAGTCTAGCAGTAGGCACATAAGTTTCATCAAAATCAATACCTTCTTGTTGATTATAACCTTGAGCTATAAGTCTAGCCTTGTTTCTTACCACTTTATCATTTTCATCGAGTTTGTTTCGAAATACCCTACGAGTTCTAATGAATGAATTATTTTAAAGACAAGGTACTAGATTTCAATCTTTGTTTTTATCAAACTAATTCAGATCATCTTTCATTACTGAAACCCAATTTTCATCAGTAAGAGCCTCTTCAATGATCTTTGGTTCTAATTGTGAGATAAGGGAAATAAAGTTGTTCTTAAAGGATTATAAGATTCTTAGACTTTCAGAAGGATCTATTAGAATGTATTGATATGTATCTTGACCTCTCCATTCTCTTAATGCTCTTCTTTGCATAGGCTCCTACTGAGAGGAAGGAACCTGCACTGTCCTGGCTTTAGAAGGACCTTCTTATTTTTATGGTTCCGAAGGTACTGTAGTTAAAGTTGATGTATCTTTAGGAACCAGGGGATACTCTTTGTCATCTAATGTTGTTGTTGAAGGTAGAGCTTCATCAAATACTACATACATTGATTCATTTATCTTCTTTGTTCTTTTGTTGTAAACTCTAAATCCTTTACTAATGGTATTGTAGCCTAGAAAGATAGCTTCATCTGATCTGGCATCGAATTTTCCAATGTTGTCTTTCCCATTATTTAGAATAAAGCCCTTGCAACCAAATGCTTGAAAGTAAGAAACATTTGTATTTCTTCCTTTCCACAGCTAATAAGGGGTCTTTTTCAAAATAGGTCTTATAAGACACCTGTTGAGTATGTAACAAGCAGTGGATACTGCTTATGCCCAGTAATTATGAGGTAGGCCACTTTCACATAACATTGTCCTGGCCATATCAACTAGAGTCATTTTCTTTTCCTCAACGACACCATTCTCCTTAGGAGTCTTTGGGCAAGAAAAGTTGTGAGTCATACCATTTCTGTCACAAAAATCTTCAAACTTTCTATTATCAAATTTTCCTCCATGGTCACTTCGAATTAAAGTAATGTAGTATACTTTTTTGATTTGATTTTTTTTGCAAAACTTCTCAAAAACTTCAAAAGCATCATCTTTAATTGACAGGAAGTAAACTTCAAAAGCAACATCTTTACCACCAAAACTTTTGAGTCCTAGTGGGACCAAATAAATCCATATGCACAATTTCAAGTGGTTGTTCAATAGACATGATATTTTTGTGAGGAAAACTACTTCTAATTTGTCTTCCTTTTAAAAGAGCTTCGCAAACGTAAGTATTTTTGAACTTCAGATTAGGTAGTCCTCTCATTAGCTCGTTTTTGGACTATTTTG
Organism: Erythroxylum alaternifolium; assembly: GCA_027478495.1. Classification (NCBI taxonomy): domain Eukaryota; kingdom Viridiplantae; phylum Streptophyta; class Magnoliopsida; order Malpighiales; family Erythroxylaceae; genus Erythroxylum; species Erythroxylum alaternifolium. The sequence continues at coordinate 6,508 of JANIIA010072586.1, forward strand.
ATAAGATACTCATGCTAGCATGTCCAAATCTTTTGTGCCAGATAAGTGAATCCTTTTTTAAAGAAACAAAATAATTATCACTTTATGAAGAAATGTCTTCTAGTTGAGCACAATATATGTTATGATTTTTAGGACCAGCGAATATGATATTATCTTTATGATTATTGACTATCTCATAATGAGATGCATAGAAAATGACCTTATAACTTGTATCACATAACTGACTTACACTGAATAGGTTATTTCAAGCCATCAACATAAAGGATGTTATTAATAGAGGTAGAGTCAAAACTACCAATTTTACCAATTCTAGTGACCTTTGCTTTATCTTTGTCAGCGAAGATGACATTACCTCTATTTTTCCTTTCAATATAGTTGAACTATGATATTTCACCTATCATGTGTCTTGAATAGCCAATATCAACTATCCATTGACCTTTTCTTGTCATCATTTTAAAGTATATCTGTAGAAAGTATTATCTCATTTTAGGTACCCAAAATTTTATAGGTCCTTTCGAGTTAGTAAATTGACCTTTCGGTCTTTAAACATACATTTTAGATCATTTCTCCATTTTATGAAAGTTACAAGAATGACTAATGTGACTATGTCTACCATAGTAGAAACATAAAACAGATGAATGAGAATTGTTAGAATTTCTACCCATATATCAGGTTTTTCTTGTTTTGATTATAGCTACTGTTGGATTTAATAAAAAAGTTTTTGTATAGCCTAACATTATTATTTTCATTGTAACCTATTCTAGCTTTATCAAAAACGCATTTACCACTGCCAAGTAGAGCATCAAGGTTGTTCCTACCATCAATGAACTTCACAAGATCTTTTTCTAGAAATAAGATCTTTCCTGCACATTTCTCTTTTTCAAGTTCTAGGGTGACAACTTTTTATTCTAACTGTATCACTTTATCAGAATCATTCTCAAGAAAAGTATTTTCCAACTTAGATACTCTTTCTTCCAAAGTTTCCTTTTCAGAGATTTTTTTATTATAATCAACTTCAACAGACAATTTTTTGGTCACCAAACTCGCATTCACAAATTCTAATGATTTTATCTTACTCTTTAGAGATGCATTATTGTCTTTGTACTTCTTGAATTCTTAGAAATACTTCACTGCCAACTTTTTATACTGATCATACAATTCATGATATGCATTTTTCAATTCATCAACTTTAATATCAGAGTTGAAATAATATACCTCATCATCTTAGAATAATATACCTTATTATCTCCTGATTTAGCCATGTAGCAAATGTTCTGACTTCTTCTGGCTCTTTTTTTTTCCAAAGTTTTCAGAATCCTCATCTAACTAGGATGTAGTCATCCCTTGCTTTTTGAGTTTTTTAATTTTTGACTTGTCCTTTTGAAGAAGAGGACATTCAAGTCTTGTGTGTCCAGGCTTCTTGTAGTGATAGTATATGATTTGATTAATTTTTGTACTGTTATTTTTGTTGTTTGCTTTTGATAGGAACTTATTGTTCCCAGCTTTCTTATTTCCTTCTCTTTCTTCATCAGCTTCATTTTATAGATTCGAACATATTTTTTGACCATGAAGTTGAACTTGTCATCTCCATTTATTTGTAACTCATTGTTACTTTCATCACCATTTGATTCATCAGTTGCTTTTAGTGCCATTCCTTTTTTAGGAAGATCTTTCATCTTACCTAAGTTCGGTTTCATAGATCATAAGATTTTCTTATAGCCAATTGAGTGAAATAGTGTCTAGATCCTTTGCAGTTTCGAGAGCTATCCCCTTAGGCCTTTATTCCTTTAGTAGTGATCTTAGAATCTTTTTTACGAGCTCATCATTGAGATATATCTTTCCCGAGTTCTTTATGGTTGTGATCATATTGATAAACCGTCCGAAGAATTCATATATAGTTTCTCCCTATTTGATGCCAATAGTTTCTTATTGATGCGCTAAAAGGATTATTCTATGTTTCTTTACCTCATTCGTTCATTTAAAATGACTTGTAGTTTACCCACATTTCTTTTGTTGTAGAGCAGTAGGATATCTTCTCATATTCTTCTGAAGATAGTGCATAGATCAGATGATGTTTTGCTTTAGCCTTTAGTTGCGCATTTCTTCTGTCAGCATCAGACCATAATTCTACCTTTTCTATAGCAGGCCTTGTAGCTCCAACTTTGATGTCTTGCCAAACTTCAATATCTAGAGATTGGAGATAGATTGTCATTCTCTTTTCTAGTATGAGTAGTTGTTTCCATTGAGGGAGGCTTTGAAACAGATTTCCCTTTAAGGCTTCTCAAATTGTTTGCCATGACCTATCACATGTTGTAAAACACAATAAATATGAAACTTCGCTTTGATACCAAATGGTAAAGCAAACAAACGCAAAAGGGGGGGTGAATTGTGTGTGTCAAAAAAATTTACAAGTACTTTCAATTCATATAATAGACAGATTCTAGTTAAAGATTAAAAAAAAGTAGGAGTCTATTAGACGATAGACCCTGTTAAACAATAGGAGCCTATTAGGTAATGAAGCTTGATACATGATAGGAGTCTGATAGGTGATAGGAGCTTGTTAAACGATAAACCCTATTAAACAATTTAAAACAGAAGGCGCCTGTTAAAATGAAAGTAACCTCTTGCAAGTTGAAAACAGAAGGAGCCTATTATAAAAAAGGAGGAGCCTCTTATTAAAATGACCACACAAATAATATATTGCAGAAATTTAAAAGTTAAGAGGAAAGAATGAATGATGCAGTCGATTTATACTAGGTCAGTTTATAACCCAAACCTACGTCCAGTCCCTAAGTATCCAACTTGAGTGTTTCACTAAAATCTCAAGTAGTAATTTGACGAGCCTCTTTAAGCTCACAATTATATAGTTTTCAAGGTTCTTCAACTTTTCACAATAGTAGCATTTTGCTAGCCTCTACAAGCTCTCAAAAAAATTGTTTAAAGAATTTTATAGTCTCTCTTGATATAGTGTTATCACTTTTTAAAGCACAAAGAGTTTGATATAACTTTCAAGAATATTGATGCTATAAGATATTTCACAAGTCTCGTATATATGTTTTGTTTATCTTGCTAATACAGTGGCTCTTCTTTAAGTAGACATTTTCTTTAACTAGCCATTGCTTAATCTTCGATATTATCTCTGTTGAGATCTTTGATATTTAAAAGTTAACAAGAACGTTCTGTCAAGGCTTCTGGAGCTGATCATTAGAATTAGTATCATACTTTTGTTAGAATCAAACCATCATTGAATCACGGGCAGAGCGAAAAATAAAATTTTACAGATTCTGAATAGATCCTGATAATTGAATAAACTTGAATAAAAAATAAAATGATTTAGAAATCGTACCTTGTTTGTTTTCCTATTGAAAAATCTTTGAAAAATTTTTCCAATTGATCAATCACGGGTTGTTCAGATGTCCAGTCTCTGATGGTATTCATAGAGCAATTCTCAAATGATTTAAGAGGAAGAAGACAAAAGTGCTAGCTTCTACATGCTCTTCACATTTAAATAGAAAAATCATAAGAGTCTTTTATTAAAATTAAATCTCTTTAATTATAATTATAATTATAATTATAATTATAATCAAATTCTAATTCTAATTAATTTTAATTTTAATAAAATCAAATATCTCATATTTGATCCCCAAAGTTTCTCAAACTTTATGATTAAATCTAACTTAATTAAATTAATTTTTCTTTCACAAATTGCTCTTTGATGTGTGACCCATTAGGTTCCTCATAAATTGAAAATGGTTATAAATTATAATTCTAATTCACAATTGGAATTAAATAAATTAAAACTTCTTTTAATTTATCTTTAATTCTCCAATTAAACAATTCATAATCATAAATCATGATTGACGTCT
>JANIIA010072607.1:0-10373 GCA_027478495.1 Erythroxylum alaternifolium
TGTACAACTATTCATGTGCAACATTCACTTATCTATTATGCATGTGCATGTATAATGCATGCATATGTCACTGTTCATTAGCAATTGGTGAGGGGATGTTACATGTGAACTTGGATCCAAAGCAAGTAATAGGTACAGAGCTGTATAGAGAGGAGGCACTGAATTAGGAGAATGAGACTAGGGCCAAAAAGGTGAGGGTCAAAATTATTAGGAATAATGTTGGGAAGTCCCCTTCCTTGGTAGTGAATGTGAGCGTAAATGAAGCTAGTCAGTCTGGTAGTTCAGGGGATAGTAGTGAGATTGGATGTAATATGCAAGGCAATGGCTTGGCCTTGGTTAGTGAGATAATTGGTTTGGTTGGTGCTCAGGATAGACCAGGGACCTCCAGTGATCTAGCAGCTCTTCTGGATCTAACCACTATAGGTAAGGCATTAGATTCTGAAAATGAAGAAGTAGAGCAATCCTCTCCTATTGTTGCGACTGTTAGGAAGGGAAAAGGCCGCAAGAAGAGTAAAAAGAAGAAACATAAGGGGCTCATATCCCCTGAATGTTTGTTCTAAGCTGTTGTCTTTCATAGATGTCCTTATTAGTATGGAATATATTAAGCCCCCTCAAAAAGATTATGGTTCAAGACATAGTTGCTGTACATAAACCCTTTCTGGTAGGGATTTTAGAAACAAAAATTAAGAGGAGTTCGGTGCAAAAGGATAGGAAACTTTTGGGTGCAAAATGGGATTTCATATCCAATCATGATAGTCATTACAATGGTCGAATATTGTGTTGGTTCAATAAGGATTTGGTGGAGGTTCAAGTTCTACAGATGAGTAAGCAATTTATCCATTTACAATGCTGGCTAAAGGGCAGGATTCGGTTTGAAGTCACGGTCATTTATACAGTAAATTTTGAGTTTCAAAGGGCCAAATTGTGGGAAGAATTGAAGTCTATTAATACTAGAATGCAATTTCCATAGATAGTTTTGGGGGATTATAACTACTGTATGAATTCTGCGGAGGTTGAAGGAGGTGCAGGGTACTATCCAACTATAGAGAGGGAACTCTACCAATTGAGTCAGCAAGTCGATTTAGTGGACCTCAGGCGAATTGGAAGGTGGTTCATATGGGAGAATAAACAACAGGGACATATGTTCCTACGGAAAAAGTTAGGCCGTGCCATGGTCAATCAACGGTGGCTCCAACTTTTCTCTAGAGCTGTGGCTGAGTTCGAAGATCTGCTTTGTTCAAATCACTCTCCCATCTTGATACAAATTCTACATGATGAGTTGCCAGTGGGAGCTCCTTTCCGTTTCTTTAATGACTTAGCACAAACAGATGGCTTCTTGGAAGTCATACGCAGGGCTTGGGATTGTGAGATAGGAGGCTACAAAGCATTCCAACTTATGCATAAATTGAGGGCTACTAAGCTAGCTATAAAGCAATGGTGTAAAGGGAGGGATCAAAATTTGAAGAAGTTGAGAAAGGCAGTCACTGAAATACAGCATGCTTGTTATGTTGACCCACACAATGTCACTCAAAGGGTGTAAGAAATCGAGAAGATATGGTAGCTACAAGATGAGTTGCAGCTGTAGAAATCTATTTTAAGGCAGAAAGCGAGACTGAACTGGCTGAAAGATGAGGATGTAAATTCAAAGTTTTTTCATGCTTCGATTTTGGCACATCAGAATCAAAATACTATCTCGGTATTAAAGGATGAAGGGGGAAATTTGGTATTTGAGCAGACAGAGCTTTCTAAGCATATTCAAGGGTACTTTATTAAGTTAATGCAGGACTCCCCTTTCCAACAAAGTGGGTTTCACGTAGGGAATGTGCTAGAATATTATCCTGACCAACCGATGCAAAAGATGCTACTAGCATCGTATACAGCTCACCAAGTGAAGGAGGTGGTATTTCGGTTAAATAGCAGTAAGGCGCCGAGTCCAGATGGGTTCTCGGCAGGTTTACTCCAGAAAACCTAGGATATTATCGGCCCATTCTTAATAGAGTCTGTTTTGGAGTTTTTCTCTTCAGATTCTTTGCTAAAGGAGATAAACCACATTTTTATATGCCTGGTTTCGAAGGTGGAGCTACCATCCACAATATTGGATTACCAACCTATTTCATACTACTCAACGGTGTATAAAATAACTGCAACATTAATGGCGGAGAGACTTAAATTGGTGTTGAATGAGGTGGTTAATAAGGCACAAGGTGCCTTTTTGCCATCCTGAAGTATTGGGGACAATATTTTACTCTTGCAAGAGTTATTGGGGGACTACCACATGGGAAAACAAATCAAAATATGCCCTGAAGTTGGACTGATATAAAGCATACGACATAGTTAGTTGGGATTATTTGAATCAATGTTTGGAAGCTATCAATCTACCAGATAGGTTTCGATACTGGGTTATGCAATGTATCATGACTACTTCGACGAGTGTGTTAGTGAATGGAATCCCAACCAGACCTTTCCTCAGCTAGATGCTGACGATGTCATCCTGTTTTGTAGAGCGGTACCTCAAGTTATTTTGATAATGATGAATATGGTGAGCAAATTTTTAGAGTGATCAGATATGACAGTAAATGAGCATAAGAGTGGGGTTTATATATCCTCTGACATTCAGCATCTGGAGCGAATCGGTAATATGGTGGGTTTTGCTAGACAGGCAATCCCATTTCAGTACTTGGGAATCCCTATTACTGCAGGCAAACCTAAGCACTCAGATTTTATTCCTTTGATAAAAAAATGAAAGGTCGAATTATCGGGTGGTAGAATCAATTTTTATCTCTAGCTGATAGAGTGAATCTTATTAATGTCGTACTCAATAATATGCATATGTACTGGGTGACGCACTTGTTCCTTCTAAAAAATGTGTTAAAGGAGATGCAGAGGATACTAAAGGCCTTCCTATGCTATGGAAAAGTTGAAAATTGTAAAGGGGCTAAACTTAAGTGGAGTGAAATCATTATCCCTAAGAAAAGTGGTAGATAGGGTGTTATTTCAATAACTCAAATGCATCGAGGGTAAAATGGGTGCACTCATTGTATCTCCAATCTTATAGTTTCTGGCAGTTACAAGATACTCAGGGAATTTCGTGGATGGTTAGGGGAATGTTGAAGATTAGGGATGTGGTCTACCCAATGATGAAACATAAAATAAGGGACGAAAAGGATATAAGGATGTGGTTTGACAATTGGGCAGACGCAAGTCCTTTATGGCTGTGAGAGGAGATTCAGGGACTAAGGAGTCGGATTCTTATGGGGGCTACGATTGCTTGGATTTGAAAGGAATGGGATCGATTATCTTCCCCACGGCATTTTCACATTATAGAGTAGTTTTTTCCTACAAGGCCAAATGAGGGAATGAAGGATGAAGTGGTTTGGACTTTACATTCAAGTGGGAGGTTTACAAACAAGTCAGCGCATGTTCTACTACAAACACTACATCCAACAGTACTATGGCAAGACATTGTGTGGAGGTAAGTAATGTGTCCCAAGGCGGCTGTTGGTCTTTGGTTGGTGATCAAAAACCGTCTAAGAACCAAAGATAGGAGGTTTGGGTCCTTTGATCCAATTTGTGTTTTATGTAAACTTGTTAATGAATTGAGAAATCATTTATTCTTTGAATGTGGGTATAGTAAGTCGGTGTGGAGCAGAATGACGGTGATGCTTCGTTTCCCTAGTAGTTTGTCTATATGGGATGAGGTGTTGGATGATATTATTCGATATGCTAAACATGGTTACCCGAATGGCTTCTTAGTTAAGACGCTTTCCATATGGTTATTTATTACAATTGGAGGGAGATGAATAGGAGGATCTATAAGAATGAGGAGCTGCACAAATCCGAACTAACTGAAGGGATTGTTAATGTTATTAGAGAGATGATTGTGGCCCATAACAAGCAGGATAACATCAGAAATGATCTTAGATTACTTTGGTTACTTTAATCTATTGATGTTTTGGTTGGATATTTGATCTTTCGTGGCTGTTTCCCTAGTCCTATAGGAGTGTTTTGACTAAAGGATCCCAGTAGTGGATCTTGTATAAGTTTTTACTTTTGTTAATATATATTCCCTTAATTCTAAAAAAACGAATCAAAAAATTAAACATCAATGCCTCCCTGACAAAATTGGATTGATATAGATTTGGAAACTTCATCACAATGAAATCTACATGTGCTTCAATGTCCCATAAATCAAGTAATTCACTGAAAAAAACACAAGCTTCCAAGTAAATATTGATATGGAATTTTGATTGATTTTTCTAAATTCCCTAGCAAAATTGCTTCTAAGACCATAGTTATATTTCAACTAAAGGGCAAATCTCAAATTTATCTTCTACAAAAACGTTTCCCTCATTACCAGATTTGTGTGTCAAACAAGGATTCAATTTACTTTCAGGTCTGAAGGAAGGGAGTTTATGATTATAAATTCAGAGACTCTTATCCTTGTACTGTCATAAAATTATGTACACTGAAGGGCAAATCTCAAAAGTTTCTGTTAACTAAATGTTTGCCTCATTTTCTAAAGTAAAAAATAAAAATTTATATGTTTAAAAGATTTAATACAATAACAAGAAGTCAGACGGATATAATATAAATAATGTCATTGATGATATACATTATCTAAATTCAATTCAAAGTCTAAAATTATCAAAATACAATATTGCTTTTTTTCCAAAATTTATATACGAGTATTCACTCGAAATTCAATCAACATAAATTGAATATGTTAATTTTGAACCAAATTAATTTAAATTCAATTTATCATTTCTACTTTTTATGAAATATTGAAATAAAAAAATTTTTGGAAGTTAAAAAGGAAATTATATTCACGAAACAAGTTATGTACACAATCCTCAACGAGGATCCCACAGTCAAAAACTGCACTACACTATGTAAAAAAAAAAAACCAATACACCAAAGGTTTAAATAAACCAATGCGATATGACCTCCTGGTTGATACAATCCTGTTTCTTGTTAGTTAAGAGAGTCTCTCTAATCAAATTGACAATTACCGCCATGAGTTCTGAGTGATGTTGTTCCTCATGCATATAGATTCACTTATTTCTTTCCCGCCAAAGATAGTAGATAACCATCTGGAAGGAAGTCTGGAGTAGTAAACCATCCTTATAACCGGAATTAGTATACCGAATGATAGATTCCAATACCTCATCCCATACAAAAACAAGCCTAAAGGGTTGAATCAAAGACAAAATTCTACTATACACCGATTTACTATAACTACATTTAAAAAACAAATAGTTGCGTGTCTCATTAACAAGTTTACATAAAACATATAAGGGATCATAAGACCCGAACCACCTATCTTTAGTTCTCAGTCATTTTTTAATCACCAACCATAGAAAAATGGCAGCCTTGGGACATAGAACTTGCTTCCACACTAGTTCAAACCATGGCACAACTACACAAGGTTCAACAAGTAAACTATGCACAGACCTATTGTTAAAAATACCACTAGTATGTAAAGTCCATATCAACCTATCCTTCCTACCAGTATTCAATAATTCAGGTAAATAATTTGCCAATAGATGAAAATGGCGATGGGAGTGAAGTCTCGACCACTCCTGCATAAACAAGCAACCAAAGCCTCTATAAGGATCATGCTCCGTAACACCTGTAATTCCTCACACATCCACAAAAGGCTGACGTCTAACCAATTATCAAACCACCACCGAATATCTTCACCATCTCCTACCTCATATTTCAAGTAAGGTTAAACCAACTCTCTAAAGTTCAACATACCATTAAAAATCCACGAATACCATCAATTGCCTGGTAGTTGGCAAAAACTTTGATTTTGAAGAAAGTAAGTCTACACCCATTTTACCCACAAGGCTTTCTTATCCACAAGTAATCTCTATATCCTCTTAAGAAGCAGAACCCGATGTATTTGATTAATAGAAATAACACTCAAACCCCCTAGCTTCTTAGGAAGAATGACTTCACTCATTTTACTTTGGCCCCTTTACAAGCTTCTATTTTCCCAGACCATATAAATGATTTTAACTCCCTCTCCAAATCCTTAATCACTTTCTTTGGAAGAACCAAATGAGCTGCCTAATGTATGTGCATACTATTCAACACAGAATTAATCAGAGAGACTCGATTTGCTAAGGATAAGAATATATTCTGCCACACGAGAATATCTTTCCGTGCAAAGCCCACCATATTACATATCCATTCAGGATTCTGGATATCTGAAGATACATAAACTCCACTCTTCTGCTGATTAATCTTCATCCCCGACCACCAGAAAAGATACCCACCATGTTCATCACTATCCTAATAACCTGAGGTTCAACCTTGCAAGATAAGATAACATCATCTGCATAAAGCAAACGGGACAGCTTCAATTCCCAGCAATGGTGGTGGTATTGAAACAACCCATTACTTTGCACAAGTTTCGAAATCAATCTAGAGAAGCCTTCCATTGCCAATGTGAAAAGGTAAGGGGAAAGAGGATCCCCTTCCTTAATTCCTCTCTTATTGAAAAATGGCCTAGTAGAAATCCCATTCACTAATACACTCATAGACGTAGTCTGAATGCATTGCATAATCCAACATCGAAACTTATTCCGTACTTTGATAGCTTCCAAGCATAAATTCAGGTAGTCCCAACTTAAGGTATCATATGCTTTAAAGCGATCCAATTTCAAAGAACAACTTTTAATAGGTTTGCCAGGCTAGTACTCCCCTGATAGCTTTTACAAGATCAATATATTTTCACCAATACTTCTTGATGGCAAAAAATCCCCTTGTGCTTTATTGACCACCTTAACCGACACCATTTTAAGTCTGTCCGCCAGTAAAGTAGCAATGATCTTATAAGCGGTTGAGCAGCAAGAGATTAGGAGGTAATCCATAATCTTCGACGGCCTCTCCATCTTAGGTACTAAACAGATAAACGTATGGTTAAACTCCTTAAGCAAGGACCCTAAGGAAAAAAACTCCAGTACAACCTCCGTAAGGAGAGGTCCAGTGATCTCCCAAGTTTGTTGGAAGAAACTCGCAGAGAATCCATCAGGACCCGATGCCTTAGAACTATGTAACCAAAACACCACCTCTTTCACCTGAAGAGTTGTATAAGGTGCAAGTAGCATCTCCTGCATCGATTAATCTAGACAATACTCAAGAACATTCCCAACCCGAAACCCACTTCACTGGCTTATGGAACTCTGCATTAGATTCACAAAATAGCTTTTAATATGATCAAACAACACCTCCTTATCATAAATGAGATTGCCTTGCCCATCCCTAAGTTCCGTGATTATGTTAATATTCCTTCGTGCCAATAAAGAAGCATGAAAGAATTTTGAGTTTACATCCCCATCTTCAAGCCAGTTCAAACAAGCAATAAAATTTTTGTAAAACGTAGACATGCAAATGATATCTTTTACAAAATATTTACATATTACTTGTCTTAATGATGTGATATACAAGAATCACAAGCAAATACTTTAATAGTAAGCTCTAAAATTTTGATCAATTTAAATTTGTAGCAGCCCAGATCACCCGCCTACAGATATTGTCCGGTTTTGGTTGTCCATTGGGCCAAGACCCTCACAATTTTGCTCTTCCCATATCCAGGAAAACGTGTTTATGGGAAAGAGGTATCCATACCATTATAAGGCTTACTTCGTTCACCTCTCCAACTGATGTGGGATCTCACAATCCACCCCCTTAGGGGCCAGCGTCCTCGCTGGCACAAAGTGTTAGGAACTGGCTCTGATACAATTTGTAACGGCCCAAACTACCAGCCCACTGATATTGTCTGTTTTGGGTTACCCATCGGGCCAAGACCCTCACGATTTTGCTCTTCTCGCATTCAGAATAATGCGTCTATGAGGAAGAGGTATTCGTACCCTTATAAGACATACTTCGTTCTCCTCTCCAACCCATGTAGGATCTCACATCGGTTGATCTTCAAAACTTTATTGTGAGCTACAACTATCTTGATGGTGAACTTCCGACAGAGCTCGGATCATTGTCAAAACTACAGTTACTTATTTTCGGTAGAAACAACGTGGTTGGTCAAATACCATCTTCTTTGGAAATCTTTCGTCACTTAAGATGATTTATGGACCAAGAAACAATTTGGAGGGAAGTATTCCCGAGACAGTAAAACACTTGAAGAAAATACAAGAGTTTGCATTTGGTGCCAAGAATCTCATCGGTACGGTTCCTCCTCCTCCTATATATAATCTCTCTTCTCTTAGTCTCTTGTCTCTGCCTGTTAATCAGCTTCATGGTACCCTTCCACCGAACATACGCTTGACTCTGCCAAACCTTCAAATCCTTAGATTCCACACCAACGAATTTAGTTGACATGTGCCCCCATCAATTTCCAGTGCTTCAAATCTTGTTGCATTGAGCATAATGGGAAACAACATCATTGGAAAAGTTCCCAGTTTTTCAAGGTTGCTTAAGCTGGAGTAGGTGGTCATCGGTGATAATATGCTTGGAAATGGCAAAGACGATTTAAATTTCTTGTACACCTTAGCCAACAAAACTAATTTACAGACTTTTACTATTAGTAACAACAATTTGGGAGGAGTGTTACCTGAACTATTAACTTCTCAACTACGCTAAGCATTATAGGTTTCGGAAGAAATCACATCCGTAGAACTATACCGAAATTGGAAATCTTATCAACCTGGTTGCTTTGGATTTAGAGATAAATCAATTGATAGGAAACATACCAACTTCAATAGGTAAATTGAAACGTTTGAATGACTTTTTCCTCGATATGAACAAATTTTTAGGAAGGATTTCATCTTCTATAGGGAATATTACTTCGCTAGGAAGAGTAAATTTAAGGTTAAATCATTTACAGGGAAGCATCCCATCTAGTCTTGGCTATTGCAGACAATCACTATCTCTGGCTCTTTCTTAAAACAATCTAACTGGTAACATACCCAAAGAAGTGCTTAGCATTTCATTCCTATCAATGTATTTAGTTCTAGCTGAAAATGAATTGACAGGTTCTCTACCATATGAAGTGGGCCATTTGGTGAATCTCGTAGTCCTTAATGTCTCCAAAAATAAGCTTTCTGGTGAAATTCCAGGAACTCTTGGGAATTGTAAAGTTTTAGAAAGTTTGCACTTACAAAAGAACTTTTTCAAGGGACCAACCCCACTGTTTGAGTTCTTTGAAATCAATTCTGATCTTAATCTCTCACATAATAACCTGAGTGGCCAAATTCCCAACTATCTGTTAGACTTTGATTTGGAGTATTTGGAATCGTCTTACAATGACCTTGAAGGTGAGGTTCCAGTACAAGGAGTCTTTAAGAATGCAAGTGCCCCTTCAATCGTGGGAAATAAGCAACTCTGTGGAGGAATACCTGAATTCAACCTAACAAGATGCTCTGCCACAAACACAGTAAAGTCAAAATCTTCTTCCAAGTTTAAGTTAATAGCAGCAATCACTTCTGGGATTCTCAAAGAAATCATTTTGACCTCTGTCTTACTTTTCTGTTATTATCACAAGAAGACAGGAACAAAGAGCCCAATTTCTTTTTTTTTGAAAAGTTAAAAAATGAAATTAAATTAAAGGAATGTACAAAAGAGTTCAACGCCAATAACAACCTTCTCATGAGTACTACGACACCGTAAATAACGTAAGCTATATTAGTGGAACGTCACTGTGTGGAATGATCAACCTACATAGACAAAAACAATGCAAAGATCGGCATTTAGGGTAAGATCGTTAGCCTCTTTTCCTGTGCGCCTCCAGAGCACGTCAAATTGGGGAATGGGTAGAGGAAGTTCATTTCCTTTTGAATCTACGCAGCAAAGTTCTCTCTCCATCCTCCATCTTTGAGTCTTTAGATGTCGATTAGGGAATCAGGTGAGTCATGTCGCAAGGGAGGGAGTAACCCCGAATCAACGCAAACTCCAAAGGTAACCATTTTCTTCTTGAGTGGCTATGTCTTCCTCACAACTTCTGCTATAAGATTTTAATGAACTCCTTTCCTCTGTTTGCTGCCTCCTATGGTTGTGGTGAGACGCCTAGATCTGTCTACCAGTGCTGGGTAAGTCACGGCCAGATCCGAGGAGCCTGGTACGTTTACTAGTTTCCCTTTCTATTTCAGTCTTATACTGTTAGTTAATCCTCTATGAGAAAGCTAGATTAGGGTTTAGATCCTCGGGATGGATAGAGATGAGGATTTGCTCTCTGATTTCTCTAATCAGAGAGTTGGTTACCTCCTGCTTTGTATGAAATTTGTTTTGAAATCTTCGATAGTTTCTTTCTCGCCATATCTCCTTAACAGAGGAGGTGAGGGAGATGACATAGATGCTCTCAGAAGATTTAGGAATGTTTGACGACCTCAGAAGCCAATCCAAGGCTTCAGTAA
>JANIIA010072618.1:0-10373 GCA_027478495.1 Erythroxylum alaternifolium
CAAAACACGTTCAATAACTCTAACCCGATCCAAAATGACCAAAATACCCTTTCCAATTGGTGAGGGGATGTTACAATTGGCATCTATGGAAACTATGATAGTTTCCACATTAATTATTTGAAGAAAATAGGGAATGATAATGATGTAAGGAAGTTAATAAGGAAAATTGATAAGTGTTAATTACTCTATATTTTCAACATGATTTTAAGAACATTTAGTTTGTGATTTAATTTTTTACAGAACTTGGTACTTAATTTAGTTTATATTTTATTTATAAGCCTTATTTTAGCTCTTTAATAAAGAAGGAGTGAATCTAGGCAAGTTTTGAAGAAGTTTTAGAGTGATTTTAGATGAACACAAGTTGAACATGATCCTAGGTTTAGAACACAATTAGTAATATGGTACCGTGCTTTCCCTTGTGGTCAATTGGTCCATTTTGCTTTCTAAACAACTTCCCATATGAAGGAACAAATTCCAAGCATAGTCTTGTATTCAATAATATGACCTAAATATGGGCCCATGCTCCTGCCTTTAAGACGCATGTTCTAAAGATGGATCCTCATAGACACAATAAAAGAGGTATAAAGCCACCATAGGTGCAATATAGTATTATGTTGGTGACATATGTTGGCATTAATATTTACGTAAAGAATATGGGACTAATATGGACCTATGTTAGTCCCAAGTTTGAAAAATTTTTAGGGTTTTCTTAAGATAAAAATAAGAGACACAGAAAATCAGGGAGAGACATTTAGGAGAACGAGAGAGTAATTAATAGCAATGTTATGAATACTATATCAGTACCGATCAATACCAGGTACCTTGTTAGGTAAAATTTTAAAATTATAAAATAGTCCTTGAATTTTTTTAAAATTATAAAATAGCCCCTCAATATATTGTGCTATATAAATTTTAATTTTATATTAACCCTGCCTCTAAAAATCATAATAATATAAATCTAAAATAATAACTATCTCTTTATGATTTGATTTGTTTAGGTAAATAGTTTACAAGCTTTGGTGATTAAGTGAAATTTAATTTGCTTCGTTAATTTTGAGGATGGATAATTGAATTATACTGTCAAACTTTTTGTATAATTTAAACACAAAATTGAGTTAGAATTGAAATATTTTTAATCATTTAGTATCCTATACATTTTTTTAGTTTAATAAGTAAGCATTAAATAAATTCACTCCACTAACTTCAATTCAAGTAAAAAGTTAAAGTTTAGTGTTAGTAGCTATTTGAAACAATGAACAAATTAAGTAATCAAGAGTATTCATAATAAGGTATTTAATCTTGTGTCAAAAGGTTAGATAATGTTTCAAACAATATTCTAAATTCTTTTGCGTTATTTTTAAATTTAGAGTTTTTGCTTTTTGGCAGATTAAGTTAAAGTTTGAAGGATTTTAAAATTAAATGAATTGATTTATAACTTAATGCAAATAACTAATGCCTAGTAAATTGATGAACTTTGAAATTGAATAAATGTTGGACATTCTTAATTGATATGATTGATTTGTTAAATTATCTTTTTGATGTTACCACCTATTTAAGTTAATAGTGATAATATTAACTTATTTGAGGACAAGCAAATACTTAAATGTGGGAGAATTTGATAACTACTATCTCCTCTATGTTTTTATAACAACTTTGAAAGCATTTATCTTTACTTTGATGATTTCTTTAAGACTTGACTCTTAATTTAGTTTATTTTTATTTATAAACCTTGTTTTAGATCTCTAATAAAGGAGTAAATTTAGGTAAGTTAGAGCTAAGTTGGACAAGTTCTAGAGTAATTTTAGATGAACACAGGGTAAACATGGTCCCATGCTCAGAACATGATTAGCAACATATACGTAGGGATTTCAATTTTGGCCCAGCATGGCTCGACCCGATTTTGGCCCTAGTTAACTGGGCCACGAGCAAGCCATAAGCCAAAAATGGTCAGCCTGATCGGGTCACAGGCCAAACACAGGTAGACCTAGCCCTACCCGTGCTCCTACCGTTACTGCAAAAATGACACAACATTTTTTCATGTAGTCAAGCGGTCCATTATACTTATTTGATAACTTGCCATATAAATGAACACAATCTAAACATGGTCTTATGTTTTGTAACACTACCTAAACATAAACCCGTATTCATACATTTAAGATTTGTGTTCTAAGGATAGACCCTCTAATATGCGATATAAATATTATAATTTTTTAATATGGGTAGAGTGTAGAGTCCGTTAACAAGAATTGAGCTTAGGTCAACCATTGCCAAAATGACTAGAATTAGTTTTTTTGGATAGTTGATCCTTACCACTTATAAATCTTTAAATATTTTCATGTTTAGTCAATATGGAATACTCTAACAAGAAAAAGTATAAAACTTATATAGGTGCAATGTGGTACCATTTTGGTAATGCGTCTTATACATGATATTTATATAAATTATGACTTATGGCTATTATGAAGATTTTAAGATCAATATAGGCCTATATTGGTCCTATGTTTACTAGAATTTTAGGATTTTTTGAGACAAGATAATAAATCAAATAGAACCATCTAGAAGGACAAGAGATCAATCAATAGGGGCCACACTAGAGATCTTGGATGTAAAGATATTCAGAAGATGAGAAGATAGCTAGAGGGCTAACTGGGATGACCATATAGTAGTTAGATCTAAGAACGATCTAAGAACGGTTAAAGGATGAGAGGATCACAAGAGGAAAGCTATTTAAGAAGACCAAAGAGTAAAAGGGGGAATAAGGGTGAATTCTTAGAAGAAAGGATAAATGGAGGACAACAGGATGGTGAGAGCAGTCAAGAACACATCAAGAAGGAAGTAATATAGGAGAAAAGTAAGAAGTCCAATAAGTTTCATCAAGAACATCAAGATTTCAAGATCTATAAGAATGATTTCTTATTTTTTTGTGTTCTTTCTCATTTATTGTGTATTTTATTTATTTCAGTATGAACTAAATTATAATATAGATATAAATGGGATGAACCATATACTTACTCCTTTTAATAGATTATTATATTTAATGCAAGAATGTAGTTTTCCTAAGAATTACTTATGTTTGTTTATTCTATTAAAATGAAAAAGGAAATTTAGAAATTCAATATCGGATTTCATATATATGGATCGAGAAATCACATGTATGATTATATCAAAGTATTAATAATGAGAGTCATATGGAAGCCTATAGTAGGATCATGTAAATCTTATAGGTTAGATTCAAATATATTAAGGATATTCATAGAGAGAATTAATGCATTCGTATTGGTTTTGATTAGAAATATAATTAAATCAGTCAACTTAGTTGTAACTTTGGATTCCTACTAGTCTAAATAAACAAGAGTTGACCATTAAATTAAGATAACTTCAAGCATATGAAAGGTTCTAGAGGGATTCTATATCTAGATGTTCATTATCAATTAGTTATTTTATTCTTGTCTATTACTTTAATTGGTTCTCTTACTTTTTATTTTAATTTAATTTAATTTTTTTTAAAGTTGATCACTTGTTTTGTTAAATTAGATAATAGAAAGATGGGTAGTACTAATAGTTATAGTCCTCAAGGGATGGACTCTTGCACTTTCTAAACTATATTATAAGAATGATAGATGCACTTACCTTAGTGATTTCTTTAGTATTGTTTAGTTTTTAAAATATAATATAATAATAAATAATAGAAGAAAGAAAACTTAAGATAATTGAAATGTATTTGGATGTGGAAAAGTTTCCCAAAATATGCACTTTTTATGATCCTATAGTAGATATACCTACCGAAGTAATTTAGGATAATGATGACCTAGTATTTATTGGAGCACCTATTTGAGTAGCCATTGAATTAACATCTAAAGTAGCCATTAAAGCACCCTCTAAAGCACTAACTAATGTAGACATATGGCGAGAAACTATTGAAAACCATTAGAAGGGACTTAAATGATAGTATATATCCTTTTTTTTATATTGTTGGTAGAGTTAAGAATAAAAAGAGTTAGAAATGCTTCTCTAAGTATCTACTTGATGTTATTGGAAATAGTCACTCATAGGTGTGTTTATTAGTAATAAATAAAAGGTAACAATTGAAATATTAAAATTTTTAATCTAAAATGTCACCTAATTTGATGTGAAATTTCTCTTATTCATATGATTCTAGGGTTTGCAAAATATTATTTAAGTATGATTGTTCATGCCTTTCCTTTTATGGCATGCTCATGCCCTTAACCATAAACCTCTTTGTTTCTTTTCTAGCAATCACACTATCTGAGGCATCAAATTTCTTTAAGCCACGTGGTCTCTCTTTAGGTTGTGTTATAGGCCACGATTTCTTCTACATTTGATTAGTGATAGACATAGGCTAGTATAAAGGCTAGGCCAAACATGAGTCAACTAAAAATTATGTTTTTCTTCATGTTTTTATTTGAAATAGCCCCTAATTATTAACTAATAATATTCCAAAGATAAATCTTCTCAATTACTTAAAAAAATAACAAAAAAGTAAATCAAGGTAATTTAATATGAAAATCAAGTAAAATACTATGAAAAAATATGTATATTTCATACATATCAAGGCACTAGAATGAAAATCAAGTAAAATTCAACGGAAAATATATGTATATTTCATACATATCAAGGCACTAGAATGCCAAAAACCCTTATCTTAACATAACTTGTGATTTATTTTTTAAAAAAATTTGTGATTTCTTTTTTTAACTATCCAATTTTTTATAATTCTCTATTTTTTGCCTAGGTCTTCGTTTGTTGGTTCTTTATCTTAGTGAGCTTCTTTAACTTTTTTCTTAGACCATCATTACCAACTTTTAGTTTAGCAAGATATTTTATTTATTCTTTCTTTTTTTTGTCTAGACCATCATTTTTTGGTATCAATCTAAAGAACTTAACAAAAATATTTTTTGATAATGTTAAAACTTACTAGTTTACAATACTTTCCATCCTCAATAATTAAAATTCATGCACCACTAAGGAAAACTTTGTCCAAGATATAGGCGCCTTCATAATTATTAGCCCATTTGCCTCTCTAATTTTTCTATATGGGGAGGATCTCTTTTATAAAATCTCATGGTAAGAATGTTCATGTTTTGCCTTATTGTCATATAATGGGGTTAATCTTTCCCATTATATACCATAGAAAACTGTTAACAATATCTTTCCTTTAATTAAGTTTAACTACTCATAAAATATTTTTTCTTATTCAACTTCTTGAATTGTGTCTTGATGAGGATACCTCTACTTTACTAATTCATCTCTATATGCTACTTGGTAAGGTTTTGTCCTTGTTAAAGTTCTTTTTATTGTCTAATAAGCTTGATACAATTATGGAAGCATGTCATACCAATATCGATAAGTAACCACCATCTTTTTGATGATATTTTTGATATTTTTGTTTGCATATTTGAATTCTCCATTCATTTGTAGATAGTAGGAAGATGAATTTAAGTGTTAAATCTTGACTTATTCACACAAATTTTTAATTGATTTAATATTTAAGGTTAAACACTCATTAGGTGACATGAGAATAAAAGACTACTTTAATCAATTTATAAAGTAATCTATAGCCACTAAAATGAATCGATTACTATCTAAGACTGGTAGGTTAATCAGGCTAAACGCATTGTTCCCCATATAAAGAAGGGATAAGGAGTAACCATATCATATAGTCATATTGGTGGCTTATTTTTTAAAATGCTTATTAGGTTATATGGCACAAACTCCTTCATGAACATCTTTTAGGATTTGATCAATTTCATCACTACCCACACATCAAAGTAACATGTCATTAAATTTCCTTTTATAATCATCTCACTATTAGTTTATGGCCTTGTAACCAATCAATTGGTTGCAATTTTAGGTATGACATTAGTATTTTAATTAATAAAGGCATTCTTTATCTTTATATATTTTGTTAATTTTATTTGATGTTTTAATACTAAAAATAAATTTCCTAGAATAATTATTTTACAATTAAAATTACGACGAGGTCAATTTGTATTTATGTATTATTCCTAAATTGTTCCTAGTTGTGATTCCATTAAGATGGATATAGATAAAACAGTTTAACTAGCGCATGTTATGTTTTTTATAGTGAAGAAAGTGATTGATCTTATAAATTAAAGAATATTGAAACTAAAATAAATATGTGTCAGCTTATTAAAGAATAAGTTCACTGAACTAACTTGATTATGTGGATCCCAAATGTAATACACCTTTATATCTATGGATTTCCTTGTTATGATGGTTGTATAATTAATCTTTAAACTTGAAGTTTACCAAAAGTATCTCTTGTGTGAATTATTATGTTTTGATGTTATTATGACCTATTCTAATTTAGACAACTAAAATGGTATTACTTAGGTACAATATAAGCCATATGGAGATAATTGATTGGTCAACAAAGTATTCATTAGCCTAAAATAATTAGAGAGAATGTTCTAGCGTTCTCAAATAATAATGATTTAAGGAATTATCTGTCCAAAATGAATTGAAATTTGAAAATTATTTTTAAATATCAATTATAATTAATTACTATCTAACAAGAATGAACATGATTGGATTTATAAGAGTAGATACTGTATCCATACTCTATATCTAATTGGAACATTAGACGACAAAAGGAATAATTATACATAATAACCATACATAGATAGGCTGAGTCAAACCACTTTGATATTCCTAATATTTGGGTAGTTATGATATATTGCTAAATGTTAATCTTGATTGATGATTAAAAATTGTTTAATGAAGAATTAAAGATAAAATAAAAGGAGTTTTAATTTGTATAATTCTAATTATGAATTAAAATTATAATTTATAATCATTACTAACATATTAGGAACCTAATGGGTCATATATAAAGAGTAGTTAATAAGAGAAAAATGAATTTAACTAAATTGGAATTTATTATAAAGTTTAAGAAACTTTAGGGATCAAATATAAGATATTTGATTTTATTAAAATTAAAATTTAATTATAATTATAGTTTGACTTTATTTATAATTAGGAGATTTAGTTTAATTGAGAAATAAAAAACCATAGTGCTTTTTTTAATAGGAAATAAGTATAATGGAGCTATCACTCTTATTTTTCCATCGCAAACATTGAGTTCTTTATTTTATAGATACTATTAAAGGATGAATTTTTGAACAGCTTGTGATTGACACCTTATAAAAAAAGTTCTTGTAGGAATTCAAATAAGGTACAATTCAATTAGCTTTTATGATTTATGTGTTCAAATTATTTAATTATTGAGATCTGATTGAGAAACTACAAAATTTTACTTTTTTGCTACGCCCATGATTAAATTATGGTTAGTTTTCTAATAATGATATCAGAGCTTCTTTTAATTGTTCAACTTAATTAAATTGCTTGCTTGTTATTGATTTGATAAAAATTAAGGCTTAGAAATATCAATTTGGGCTTTTGTTTTCAATCTAATTGATTCCTTCAAATTAGTTTTTCTAGAAAGTTAAATATGCTTCAAAAATACCCACCTTTTTAATTAGGTTTTATAAAAATCTAACCATGTTTATTCATTGCTTCTGAAAGCATAAAATCAGCTGGCTTTTTTTCTAGTTTTCTACTTCTAAAAACCTAGAAATTGCCATACCTTATTTTATGTTTGAAAATAAAATTGCATGCTCAAATCAGTGTAAAATCTGAATATTGTTCTAGAATTTTGATTGTGGTTTATGAAAAAACATTGAAGCATGTCCTAGCTTAGTTTATGAGTTTATTACATTTTCTGGAGATGTTAATTTATATGTGCAATTATATTTGGTCTAAATCAGTGGTAGGATATGCTAGGCATCGCCTATGTTGAGCTTCTACCAATAGCAGATATGATCACTAGTGATGGAGCTACTAGGGCGATAGTCGCCTAGAAAACAATAACACCTAAAGAATTGGTTGCCTAAACAAACCAACTAAATTTAAATTAGGTAGATAACTTTCTTAAATTGCTAAATATGCTCAAGACTGTAGAGGGGTGCCTTAAGAAGTAACCTAGTCCTATTCTTAATGTGGATTCTTCTAAGAGTGAGAAAAAGTTCTGAAAAGAGTAATAACAAGAAATAGAAGGCTTCTCTTATAGTAGAAAGGCTAAAAGGTGGTGTTAAGAAGAAAAACAACGATAAGGGCATATGTTTTCATTATGGAATCGATGGACATTAGAGGAGCAATTGCAAAGCTTATCTTGCTAGCATGGTAGATAAGAAGTTTAATATAACTGTATATTCATACATGTTTATGATTAAGATTAATCTTTCTACTTCTGTTCCATATTTTTAGGTATTAGATACTGGATGTGGTTCTAATATTTGATATAAGATGCAGATGTTAACAAGGAGTAGATTATTAAGGAAAGGTTAAGTGGATCTATGAGTTGGTAATATAACAAAAGTTGTCACATTAGTTGTAGGAACTTGCTGAATTAGAACTAGATAATTGTTATTATGCTCCAATTTTTACTATAAACATTATTTCTATTTCTTATTTATATTTGAATGGATTTTTCTTGATTATTACGGATAAAATTTGTTCATTTTATAAAGTTGATGTTTATTATAGATCTAGATTACAAATGATTTGTATAAAGTAGATCTTAAAAAGCTGTTCCTTAACATAAATAATAAGAAAAGCAAGTTAAATGACCAAAATCCATCTTATTTATGGAATTGTAGGTTAAGTCATCTCAACAAAACTGGAATCACAAAGTTACATAAGGAAGGATATTTGGATCCTTTTTATTATAAATCATATGAAACTTACGAATCTTGTTTACTAGAAAAATGGCCAAAATACCATTTAGTGGAAAGAGAGAGCATGTTAATAAGTAACTAAAGCTTATATATTAGATGTATATGGAACTATATCCACTTGCACTAGCGTTTAAGACTCAGATTTTATTATATTATTTAGATGATCATTTAAGATATGATTATAAGTACTTAATGAAACTAAATTCTAAATCATTGAAAAGTTTAAAGAATTTATACTTCAGATCCAAAAATAAACTAGCAAAAGTATTAAAACACTTAGATCTTGTTCAGTTGGTGAGTATTTAGACTATGAGTTTCTTAGTTACTTAAGCGAGAATAAGATTCTCTTACAATGGACTCCTCTTGGAAATCCATAACAAAATGGAGTGTCATAGATGAGAAATCATACTCTATTAAATATGGTACATTATATAATAAGTCATGTATTCCTTTCGTATCCTTTTAGGGATATGCCTTTGTTATTGTTACTTACCTTCTAAATATAGTTCCATCCAAATCAATTGGTAAGACACCATGTGGGATATAGAATGATAGTAGACCTAAGTTATCAAACCTTAAGATATGGGGATGTGATGTTTATATTAAGTGTGCAACATCTGATGAACTTTAAACTAAATAAGATAATTACAAATTTGTGAGGTATCTGAAAGAGAGTTTTAGATATCAATTTACCATCCTTTTGAGCAAAAGGTGATATGATACATTCCTAAAAAGAGAATTTATTCTTAAGGAAAGTAGTAGGAGTGAGATAAAACATAGAGAAGTTCAAGAGCTACAAATTCATAACCATATGCAACAGGAACCTCAAGTCAATAGATATACTATACAACAAAGGGTTCAAGAGACACAAAGTCCATAACACACTAGTAGGATATGTCATCTCCCAATTAGAACATATTTATATATTAATAAAGGGAAAGACAATGTATTGCTCATAGATGATGAGGTTACTACTTTTGAAGAAGCAATGTCAGACATTGATTTTTTAAAATGACATAGAGCCATAAGATCTAAAATAACATCCATGTATGCTAACCAAGTATAGAATTTGGCAAATGCTCTTAATGGTATTGTACCTATAGGAAGCAAAGAGAAAAACTTATATAGATAGCAATATACACACGTATAAAGCAAGGATAGTAGCTAAATGTTACAAAAAAAAGGAAATTGATTTTTATGAAACCCTTTCACTAGTAGTGATAAGATCTCATCTTAACATATTATTTCATATTATCTCCTTTTTTAAATTTATTTTTGTGCTTAAATGTTAAAATTAATGTTTGTTTTGTTTTAGGAGATGAAGAGTAGAGATTGCATCAAATTGGGACATTATTGGTGATAATTACAAAATTTTGGATGAAGTGGATAAAATTGATCACTTAAAGAGTTGGAGTTTAACTGAAAGACTTTGCCTTATCCTTATCATATAGGAATTTGAATTTATTTTAGATAGACATCTTTATAAGTTAGATTTAAATTGGGATTAGATTAGAAAATAAAAGGGACACTCCTCAAAGCAGAAAGAGGTTCTTAATTCTTATGTTTTTTTTTCAATTCTTTATCTTTCTTCTATTT
>JANIIA010072629.1:0-10372 GCA_027478495.1 Erythroxylum alaternifolium
CCTTTGTCTCCTTCCTCAATCTCTTGATTTCTCTCTAGGTTTTCTCTCAGAATTGGCTGAATCAAAGCTCTCTTGCATGAGTCTCTAGGGTCTCCAAAGACTGCTGCCTATGAATTGTAATGTTTTACTTATACTTTTAAGGCTCTAGGTCAAAGTCGGGGTTGAAACGGTTCAAAAAATGTTGTGGAAACTTGAGTTTTTCTGTCAGCCCGATACAGGCCACGATCGTGGCCTTGCCTACCATTATCATGGCCAGTGCCTCAACCTTTCTGTCATGATCGTGACCCCATGTGCATGATCATGGCCTAGCAACTATGAGCTCGTCCTTCACTGTCACAATTGTGGCACAGAATCTTCTCCGTTTTTCACCGTTTACCTTGAAACACTAACAAACACATCACGGTACCTTCAAAATATAATAATTAAGCGCAAAGACTCATACTAACCAATAAAAAAACTAAAACACTCAAACTAACATAATTAAACCCAAAATGTACACTTAACACTCAAATTCACCCTAAGTACATAACAAATTAAACCCTAAAACATCATAGATTTGATAACTATCAACATCCCCACACTTAAACTTTTAGTTTTCCTTAAGCAATTAAAACAAAAACACACAACAAACAAAAAAAGTGCAATGCAATAATAAGGCAATGGCTTTGATCTTCATGAAATGAATTTAATCTTGAACATATTCATTTAGTTATTTCAAATTATTAACATCTAAAATATGTGTCTAGGGGCTTTGAACTAAATATACAACTTAATCAAGACCTAAGTGTTAACTTATTTGCCTTTTTCAATTATACACATAAATTAAAAATTTTTGGTGCCCCAGACTTTGTAACTCTTCCTAAATACATTTTTATGAAAATTCAAGTTTATTATAGGTCCGATAGGTTTTTTTCATCTATTTATTTAAACCTGAACTTAGTCTTTTACTCGAAGGCAAACATTTGTGATGAATGTTGATTCGGTTACTCAACTAAGTCATTTTACTAAACAACTTGGTTGAAACATCATTATAACCTTTTTATGCGAAGGCACATATTTATGATGTGTATTGGTCCGGTTAGCTAATATCACGTTCTCAACTGGCTACTAGCTCTATTCATAACCTGAAGGTTAGTGGAATAGTCATTATTAACAAAATATTTTTTTATTTTTATTACCTACCTTATTGTTTTTACCTATTCGTTTTCATAAAAGTTACTATTTAAGCTACTTAGGCTAAAAGACCTCAAATTATGAATACATGTGACAATCTAGAGGGTGTTAAATTTACATTAAGTCCTAATTAGGTTGTATATTTATCTAAAGGCCCCCTATTTTACGAATTTCGTAGGTTAATGATCATTCACAGTCTAATAGACTATGTCCAAAGTTAAAAGAATTTCACTCAATCTAAGCCATTGACACATTAATACATTTCCCAGAATGTACTCTAATAACTATCATACAATATGCAAAATCACGTTCAAAAGCAAAACACATAATCCCTCCCCACACTTGAATAACATATTGTTCTCAATGTGAGAAGGAAGCACATACAAACAAATAAACAAAGGGTTAAGGCAAAAATTAAAATAATAAAGAACATACAAAATTACCATTAAAATAAAACATAAAAATGAACATAAAAGAAAAATAGAACTGAAGGCTAATTTGGGAAAGAAAGATTAGGTTAGGTGGAAGTCCTAAGGAGATGGAGGTGGTGATGGTGTCTGAGGTAGCAACTAAACAACCTAAGACTCGAAATATTGATGAATCCGTCAGATATCTTAGCTCAGGAGTCGTTATTTGCGCTCCATCTCCGCAAGTGTTCTGTTGGTTTCAGATATTGCATCCAAAACCTTCTTCCAACCTTGCTCTTCCTCTTTTTCTTCTTCTGATTCTTCACTCGTTGATTCCTTCTGTCGAGGCAGCGCTGAACTTGAGCTAGCTTGTCTTGCCCTAGTCCACACATGTGTCTTCTCGTTGATATTCTGTAGACTCATATTTATGGAATGGATGATCTTTGCCCGAAATAAGTGATGATGGTTGAGGAAGTCAAGGAGGTGAACTGTTAACCCCCTCAGTTCCACACCAAAATGTTTTGCTATGGCATACACTATGTATCCCATTCCAAGATAGTTGCTCCGCTTGTGCGTAGTCGCAACAATGGCATTCAGCACATATGTGGATGTGTATAACGGAATACTATGGTCCATACACGACAATATGAAAAGTTGATTGGTGGAATACTTGTTAGTTTCTGACTTGTTAAAAACCAACTGACTCATAAATTTGTGCAGCAATAAGTGTTTATGGGACTGGATAATGTTATTGTGTGCATTCTTAGCGTGGAATTGTTCAATTCCAGTGAGCTCTTGCTAGTATTGGGAAGGACGAAAGTCATCATGTTAATCAATGATGGGGGGAATCCAAACATCTCACACACAAATTTGACATTCAGTTCATATGGTCATCCTCCCAATCTAAACCATAATTCTTTGGTATTCTTAGGCTTAAAGGTCAAGGTAGTAAAGAATTCCAGTATAAGTTCCTCATAAACAGGAAATTAGAACCGTATGAACTGGCCCCACTAAATTCTTTATGCTAGGTTCTCTACTTGTTTATGCAATTCTAGCCTATCTAATGTGTCAACATTAAAGTATTTAGGAACTGAAATTTTCCTAGAATAAAGGGTTTGAAAATGAATACCTTCCTCCTTGATATAAATAGGGAATGGTGCTCTAAAGTCTATTGTTCTATTCCTTCTCCCCCATCTCGCAACTTGCTGTCTTCCATAAGGTTCCCATTGGGCTGATTGTTTAATGCGTGGCATGATTAGGCAGAGTGTGGAAGAATTTCGAAAGGTTAAAATTTCTAGTGAGAGGTGAGAGTGTTTGGACACTTAAATTCTAGAGAGATAAAATGAAAATGAAAGTAGAAGTGAAAAAGAAGTAAGAACTGAATATATAGGTAGTAAAAAGGGTAAAATGGTAAAAATTCCATTTAGAAAAACATGCCTACCCTATTTTTGCATCGTTACAGGTCACGATTGTGGCATACGGCATACCATCTATTGCATGCTCAATCACAGGCCACGATTGTGGCCTGCTAAGCCACGGTTATGGCCAGTGGCTGTATCCTAACACCAAAGTCCTTCATTCGCTCTTTTTCCAGTCTTTTCTCTTTCATTTTGTAATTCTTTTATAACCCTTTTTCACTTCTCTCATTATGTTTGTAAAATCTTCTCATGATTTCAAAATTCCATTCCTTTTTCTACTTTTTTTCAATAAAAAAAACCTAACTATGGAATTCAAATGTTTTAACAAAATTTAACATGAAACCTTTTTTTCCATGGGTTGCCTCCCATATAGCGCTTCTTTTTATGTCAGTAGCTCGACGCTCCTTCAAACTCACAGTGGTTGGAATGAATGATTCGATAGTAGGGTCGTCGTTAATCTCAAAGTCTATACCTTAGCTACCATACTGCAATTACCATTGTCCTTGCAATTTTCTTTGCCTCGCTTTCTCCTTGACGAATGTTTCTTTCGGAAAGCATTTGCAGGATCCTCTATGTCCACCCATTCACCTAGAGACTTGGTGTCTTTGAGAACTACTAGAGGTGAAGGAGTTTCGTACTCTCTAATGGTCACCTTGAAGGTTATATGCTCCTTCCCTAGTCGCAAAGTTAACTCGCCCCCATCAACATCAATAATTGAGCGTGCAATAGCTAAAAACAGTCTTCCAAGAATTATAGGGGTGTCCTCATCTTTACTGATGTCCAAAACATACAAGTCCATAGGGAAGGTAAATTTGCAAACCTTTACTAGCACATCTTCTATGATTCCCATCAGTCTATATGAAGTTTTATCGGTCATATTAACGAAAAACTTGGCAGGCACTAACTCTCTTAACCCCAATTTGAGACTGAAAGTATAGGGCATCATATTTATGCTTGCGTCTAAGTCTATGAATGCCCTATCTATAATGGTCTTGTTGATACTACAGGGCATGAAAAAGTCCCCTGGGCCATCTTTCTTCGTAGTCATGTTGGGGTTTTCTTCTAGTAATTGCTCCTTAACCTTCTTATTGACGGACTCCTATAGTTTGAGCTTCGACTATACTTGTTCCATCACTTCCTTGATCTTATTATGCTTAATTTCTCCTAATTTTTCTGCTTCCCTCTTTGCATATAACTCTCGCTGCTACGCAATAAGGAACGAAAATACTCGTTGAGTTGCTTGAATTGACTCCATTATAGGCTCAATCGAAAGGTCTTCTTTAACTATTTGACCTTTTTCTCTATGTTCTACCTTTCCTAGTTCCTCGTCCCGAGTCTGACTTATAACTATAATATGTTCCTTCGTGTTTGACTCAGTGTTGTTTGGAAGAGTTCCAACATGCCGAGTAGACATTGCCTTTATGAGCTGCCCCACTTGGACTTCTAAGTTGTGTATGGATGAAGCATGATTCTTCGTTATTTGCTCAAACTTGCTCTCGAGCCTCCTATAAGCTTCCTCCCTGCCTTCGATCTTGTCCAAAATTTTGTCCAACTTTGACTATATTGAGCTTGTTTTATCCTGCTGAAAGCTCGATTGCCCTTGAGGCCTAAACTGCCCTCCATTATTGTTGTTCGACCAAGAGAAGTTAAGGTGATTCTTCCACCCGGGGTTATAAGTGTTGCAGTGGGGATTGTTTCCCCCTCCTCATTTATATTATGCCTCTATGTAGTTCACTTGCTCATGGTTGTCCTCTCTCATCAAGTAGCAATCCACAGTATTATGATCTACTTGACCACAAAACTCACACTTCAACTGTATGGCCTTAACTGGAGCAGAGGATGATTCCTTCATACCATTAAGTTGTCGCGTCAAATTGTCAATCTTTGCTTGCATCTCCATCATTTGATCGACCGCGGCGATCACCTTTTGCTCTCTAAAAGTGGTAGATTGCCTACCTCACTCACTCGTCTATAGGCAACTATTAATGGCCACCTCCTCAATCAATTCCTCTACTTCATCAACCGTCTTCCGCATCAAAGAACCTCCCGATGCTGCATCGATGGTGCCTCTAGTAAGTTGGTTAACTCTATTATAAAATGTTTGCATAAGGAATTCTTTCGGTAGGTTGTGATGTGGGCACTTCCTCTACAAGTCCTTATATCACTCCCACACTTCATAAATTGACTCCCCGTTACCTTGTTGGAAATTAGTAATTTACTTTATTATCTTAATGGTATTTATCAATGGTAAGTATTTATCTAGAAAAGCATGCACGAGCTGCTCCTATGTAGTGATGTTAGCAGGGCTCAGTGAGCGATACCAATCTTTTGCTCTATCCCTAAGTGTAAAAGGGAACAGTCTAATCCTAATGGTGTCTTTTGACATTTGATGATATCGAAAAGTATTATAGATATCGAGAAAATTCACTATGTGCGCGTTGAGGTCCTCATTTGCTAGTTCATAAAATTAGACATTTTACGTGAAGCATTTTGAGGAGAGATGGTTTGATTTCGAACGAGGCTGCTTAAACTGGCAGCCTAGCTACTCCTTGGCTCGCTGGATTGAACCTCAGCCTCATAAAGTCTATGAGGGTCTATTGCTACTGTCCTTAAGTTGCTCCTTTTCCATGTTTCTCTAAAATTCCTCCGCTATTTGTGATTTCCCTAACTTTTATTCTTCTTCTTCTCATCGAGCTTTCCTAAGGGTGCGTTCTAATCGTGTTATTTCTAAATCTATCACCTCCGCTACACGAATTGAAACCCTTGTGACTCTTGTGTTCATGCAAGAGCACGATTTCTAAAATAAGCGAACAAACTAAAACCAAAAATTATAACTAACCTAATGCATTAAACTATGGAACTAAATTTCCTTCCCCAGTAATGACGCCAAAAACTTGATCCCAAAGTTACATGTGCTAAGTTTTACTACTTATAACTATAGTAAATTCCACAAGAGCATGGGTCGTTCACGTAGTACCTAAGGTGTCGATCCCACAAGGAAACCTAATCTAATCTTAAAATCTAAGGTCGTCCTAAACTACAATAATTCTAAACAAATAACTAATGCAAAACTTAAATCAATCAACAATCAATTATGAGGAATTAAAGTGACGAAGTGTAAAAAAATAGCAATCACACAACCCAATCTGAAATTAACCTAGAAATCACCAAGTGAGAGAAAGGAAATTTTGATTGAAATTGATGGAAACCTAACCAATTCTACAATCACTAACTTAACAGGTCTAGACAATCCTAAGGTGAATTACTTTCTCTCAAATTATAATTCTTAACCCTAATTGATGATCCCTAATTTAAATTATGGAATTGCGATCTCTCGATTTGAAGCTGGCCCAAAACCTAAATTAGTTCTAAGTTATCTATTGACCTATCAGGAACCTACGCTCAATCTCTCGTTACACAATTCTACTGGTTTGATTCAATTCTTAACCTATCAATTCACTCAACTCTCCTTAGCCCAAATTGATTATTTTTACCCAGCTCACCCTCTCAGTTTATTGCCAAGTTATTAAGAGCAAAATTGAAATCACAACTAAATCAATAAAAACACAATTAATCGATTTCTATTAATCTCAAAAATCAAGATCCAAAGGTAAGTATAAACACAAACTCGACATTCAACACAAACGATTCTGAACACCTATTTCAATCCTATACATGAATAAAACTGAAATAAATTAAAAATATGTCAGGAACGGAGTCGGGGAGGCGGCGACAACAAGAAACCACCTGTTCTGGGAAGTACGTCACGTCTAGCTTGTCTTCGTGTCTCTCTTCCTTCGTCTCCTTCCTCAATCTCTTGATTTCTCTCCAAGTTTTCTCTCATAATTGGATGAATCAAAGCTCTCTTGCACGACTCTCTAGGGTCTCCAAAGACTGTTGCCTATGACATGTAATGTTCTATTTATATTTTTAAGGTTCTAGGTCAAAGTCAGGGTCAAAACGGTTCAAAAAATCTTGCGAAACTTGAATTTTTCTATCAGCCTGACACAGGCCACGATCATGGCCCTGCCTGCCACGATCATAGCCAGCGCCTTAACCTTTCTATCATGATCGTGGCCTGGCTGTTGTTGGCTCTTCCTTCACTGTCACGATTGTGGCACAGAATCTTCTACGTTCTTCACCGTTTACCCTAAAACACTAATAAACACATCATGGTACCTTAAAAATATAATAATTAAGCTCAAAGACTCATACTAACCCATAAAAAACACTAAAACACTTAAACTAAAATAATTAAATCCTAAATGCACACTCAACACTCAAATTCACTCAAAATACATAAGAAATTAAACCCTAAAATATCATGCAATTGACAACTATCAACATCCTCATACTTAAACGTTTGATTGTCCTCAAGCAATTAAAACAACAACACACAACAAACACAAAACATGCAATGCAATAATAAGGCAATGGCTTCGATCTTCATGAAATGAATTTAATCTTGAACATAGTCATTCAGTTATTTCAAATCATTTACATGTAAAATATGTGTCTAGGGGCTTTGAACTAAACATACAACTTAATCAAGACCTAAGTCTTAACTTATTTGCCTTTTTCAATAATACACATAAATTAATAATTTTTGGTCCCCCAGACTTTGTAACTCTTCCTAAATACATTTTTATGAAAATTCAAGTTTATTATAGGTCCGATAAGTTTTTTTTTCATCTATTTATTTTAACCTGAAGTTAGTTTTTTACTCAGAGGCAAACATTTGTGATGAATGTTGATCCAGTTACTCAACTAAGCCATTTTACTAAACAACTTGGTCGAAACGTCATTATAGCCTTTTTACACGTAGGCATACATTGGTGATGTGTGTCAGCCTGGTTACTCTGCTAATATCATATTTTCAACTGGCTGCTAGCTCTATTCAAAACCCAAAAGTCAGCAGAATAGTAATTATTAACAAAACATTTTTTATTTTTATTGCCTACCTTGTATTTTTAGCTATTTGTTGTCATAAAAAAAACACTAGTTAAGCTACTTAGGCTAAAAGACCTCAAATAATGAATGAATGTAACAATCTAGAGGGTGCTAAATTTAAACTAAGTCCTAATTCTGTTTTATATTTATCGAAAGGCCCCCTATTTTATGAATTTCTCAGGCTAACGATCGTTCACAACCTAATAGATTATGTCTAAAATTAAAAGAATTTCACTCAATCTAAGCCATTGACACATTCACCCTCTTCGTGCAATGTAACCTAATAACTATCATACAGTATGCAAAATCACATTCAAAAGTAAAACACACAATCCCTCCCTACACTTGAACAACACATTATCCTCAATATGATAAGGAAGCACACATAAACACATAAATGAAAGGTAAAGACAAAAATTAAAGTAACAAGGAACAGAAAAAATTAACAATAAAATAGAAATAAAAATAAAAAATAAAAACAAAAAAAAATAAAACTGAAGGCTAATTTGGAAAAGAAAAATTGGGTTAGACAGAAATCCTAAGGGGATGGAGGTGGTGATGGTGTCGAAGGTGGTAATTGAATTCCTTGAGACTGGAAATACTGATGGATATGTTGGGTATCTCAGCTCTGGCATCACTGTGAGCGCGCCATCTCCGCAAGTGTTCTGTTGGTTTCGGTGATTGCCTCCAGAACTTCCTTCCAGCTATGTTCTTCTTCTGTGATCAATCATCCATTTTATCCCGAAATCTTATTCCTTCTTGATTTTATTTAGAAACAAAAATAATCCTAACTACAGAATTCAAACGTTCTAACAAAAATAATCAAAGAAAGCAATTTTCCATAGGTTGCCTCCCATGTAGCGCTTCTTTTAATGTCAGTAGCTCGATGCTCTTCTTTGGAAACTCAGCCAGGATCAATTATGAGTGGCTTGCTTCCACCCTTTTCGTTCAATATAAGTTTTGTAGCCTGTAAGTAAGCTACAAACTATAAAATAAGTAGAAGGACAATATTAATAAAGTTGAGAAAACCAATTAATTTCATCAATGTCCTTCTTGTTAACAAACTGTCAATAAAATAGGGAATAATAAAACTCCCAGAATCTTCCATTGAATCCAATAGTTTGTCCTGTACGAAGGTGAATTACTCTCCTTATTCTTTAATCACCTTCATTTCCTTTGCTTCTTCTGCTTCTAGAATAAAGATTTCCATGCTTTCTTCAAACTCGATGTCTATGGTCATCTGTTCTTTGTCCTCTTGTTCTTTAAAAGATTCTAACACTTTAATTATCCTGAATGAGCTACTAACCTTCAAATTCTTAAATACATCGTTCATGTTGAATGTCTCACTCATCATCAATACAAAGGGTAGGGTTCATTACATGGACGTCTACGCGAGATTTTTCAATTTTCACATATGATATATTCAGAACTTGTGAATAGAAGGGAGGTTTGGCGCTCTTTTCTTCATACACTTTTATCATCTCTTGGTCATCAATGAGTTGGGGTTCGGCATGGTCTTCCTCTGGTTCTGCTAACTCTTCCCTATTCCTAAGTATGATAGCCCCATATTGCTTTTGTTGATGTAATTCCATATTTCTCAAAGAGTCTTCCACACTTCTCTTACAAAATTCACACGAAAGCTATCTTACTCGAATCTCTAGGTTATGAATAAAAGAGGCATGATTTTCTGTCACTTGATCAATTTGCTCTTCTAGTCTCTTCTGCCCTTCTTCCATGTCTGTGAGCTTATCTAAGGTCTTGTCCAATTTAGAATCCCATGAATTGGATTCATCATATTGAACTATAAATAGACCTTAGTGTCCCATGTGAATACTTGCATTGTTTGACTAATAGAAATCTAGGTGGTTCTGCCACCCCGAAGTGTATATGATCTAACAAGGGTCGTTATTTATCCAACCATACCGTGACTCATTGTAATTCTCAAATTTTCCTATCTCCCTATAATATCTATTTTCCATCATTGTTCTTTCCATTTCTCCTTAGCATCTAGCTCTTCAAATGTCTTAATTCTCATTTTAAGATATCTTGTGTCTTTATGTTATGCCCCAAATTTCTTTTTTACAAAAAACAAATGAAAGTGAAAGCCTTAGACTAAAGAACTAAACTAATCACCTCCTTAACAACGACAATAAAAACTTGATCGCAAGGTTACATGTGTTAAGTTTTATCATTTATAAACTTGGTAAAGTTTGCAAGTGCACAGGTCGTTCACATAGTAACTAAGGTATCGATCCCACTAAGAAGCCTAATCTAGTCCTAAAATCTAAGGTCATCCTAAAATTGCAATGATTCAAATCAAAATAACTAACACAAAAATAAATCAATCAACAATTAATTCAAGAATTGAGTTGCAGAAATCTAAATAAGATAATAACTCATACAAAACCAATACCAACCTACCTA
>JANIIA010072650.1:0-10371 GCA_027478495.1 Erythroxylum alaternifolium
CATGAGACACCATTATAATACAAAACCCTAGCCACCATCCGAGAGAAGTGCGTGCGGCATTCGAAAGAGTTTCAGGATGTGCTAGCAGATGATAGCCGTAACCCAGATCGTGCATACTCATGTGGATACCGGTAGAGGACATTCGCGAGTAGCAGTGTCTACGAATCTAAAAAACAACCACCAATCTGTGTCAAAAAGGTATTGTTTGCGCATCCTATATGTTTTTGGTTATACAGCGTGTTATGTTATGGTCTTTTCCGTAGCGTATTGTGAATACTCGAGCCATATGCGATCCAACAAACTCAATATATAGTACCATCACTCAAAGATAAGTATAGATGTAAAATGAATCTTCCTCACGGTTTCACTCATTTCTCTTAAGTGTTTGATGGTTAGTGCTTTGCTCAAACTTCCTATAGGAAACTACACTACCATAGGCTTGCTAATACACTAATTCTTCTCTACAATGATTACATGCATAAATAAATCAAAAGGACTTGTTTCGGGTTGTAATATGGAAAAGGTTAAGGTAAGTAAAACAGGTAAAGGGTTTAACATAAGCATTCATAAAGTAAAAAGTGGGTAAAAGGAATAACAAAACATAATTCCGAGATACACAAGTGTAAATATGGTACTACTCTACACTTGTTAATGCTACTCAAGTGTTCTTCCTTTTTCTTTTCTTGTTTTTTTCTTTTCAACATATTATATATATATAATATTTAAGAAACTATGAATAAAATAGCAACTAAATAAAATGTGATTCAAAAGCTTAAGTATCCTCAACTCATCTCGAAAAGAATTTTTCGCAACAATCCCAACTAATTCATTACTTAATACTCTACTAAGCTTATGAGTGGGTAGGTTAATGAGGTTTCAGGTTTTAAAATTTTTAGATATTTTCAAGAAATAAAATGGTTAAGGCTCAATAGGGGTAGCAAGGGATAATAAAAGGGTAGGTCATTTAAGCCAAGGGTTAACACAAAAAAGAACCTTAATCATCTCTATTAAGCATGCATCTAGTAGATTCAAACCGATTCAAAGCAAGTTATGAAGGTAATAACCTAAGGAAGCACCTCACAACAAAGAAATAGAATGACTATAGATGGAGTCATATAGGCTCAATCCCCACATTGACTTAATGAAAATTCATTATGCATCTCAGCATTACCTCATTGCTCGAATGTCAAATTGTGAGTAAGCTTATGTAACCAACTACTTTTCATCACTCAACATGGTTCACTTTCTACTCAAGTAACCTAATCCGAGTTCAAGCATGTGTTCAATCTCATTCTAACTAGCATGACAGAATCTCATGGCAAAATAAATTAAAATGATTCAAGTGCGGTTCCATTGCTTAATACAAAACAACATGATATGCCTAACTATGCATCCTATTTAACAAAATGCAAATAGTGACTAAAACAATGCAATTGACAAGCAAGCATCACCTCCCTACATTTAAAGAATACATTGTCCTCAATATAACAAGGCAACAACAAAATAAGAAAAAATGACATCAAACCAAACAAAAGAAATCAAACCGAACAAAAGAAATCAAACCAAATAAAAGAAATCAAACCAAACAAAAGACATAAACAACTAATAACGTACTTAAAACAATGTAAAAAGTTTAGGAAGGGCTCATTGTAGTGGCAACGGTGTTGGCAAAGGGGCTTTAAAATTATTCCTCTGAAAGAACTTGAGGAATTTCTTCTTCATGTATCGCTGCTCCTTATGGACTTGTCTCATTTAGGTGCCGAGTTCATTAATTTGCAATGTCATTTGCTGATGATTAGAGGTCATTTGGTCAAGGATTTACTGAAATCTGTCGACCTCTGTTAGTGTAGTTGGTTGCTTTTCCATTGCTTCTTCTTGTGGCTTTGGGACAGTTTGGGATGTGGATGGTCGAGAAGTGGCTACATCCTTGTCCTTCTTGTTCTTAACTACAGTGCACGTCCAAGGATTTCGGAGCTCCATAGAATGGAGCTCCAAAATATCAGAGTACGTCAAATAAGCTATGTCAAACACATTATATTGAGTTGTATGTACACTATCCACATCAAGGTTATAAAATAAAGCCAAAGCAGTAACAATGTAAGACATGCCAAAATAAGAGCTCTTCTTATTAATATAACTGACAATAGATCGAAAAATCCAATAATGTGTATTTATTTTGATTTTTCGATCTATGCACTAAAAGAAGAAAAGTTCCTTAACTGAGCACTTATTACTTTCAGTTTTATTGAAAACTATTAGGCACATAAATTTATGCAGAAGTAAGTGCTCAGTGCTACGGATTAACGTGTTTAGTGCATTTCTAGAGTCAAAATTAGCTTTACCCATTAGAATTTTTCAGTAAGTATCTACATCAAAGTCATCATGATCATCTAAAATTTTTGTGTTTGATATATCAAAAAGTGCATGAATGACATTATAATCAAGTTTATAAACATTGCCAGCTATCCTAAACCAGAATACATCCGTTTTAGGATTATAGCATACAGTAGTGAAAAATTCGATACTCATCATAGGATAAATTGGCACATTACAACAAATGAATCTACCCAACCAATGTTCGCAACTAATCGCTCAAAATTACGCCTCACTCCTATAGTTTCTAATAGTTCAAAGTCAAAAATATCTAGGAGTAATTAATTCTATATCTCTAAAGTCCTAAAAATGCATACCTTTATCTTCTGAATAAATGGGGAATATGGCACAAAAAGTAGCCACCAAATCGGGTTTACCTTCACTAGAGACTCGAAGGCGCAATTCATTGGTTGGTTTCCTAGCTGTCATCTTCTTCGGAGCCATTGCGAAAGAGAAATCTACAAAAATAAAGGGAAGGAAGAGAGGTGAGTTTGTTTTTTAGAGAGAGAGAGAACAAATCTCACAAAATTTTTATATTTTTGAATGATTAATGTACAATAAGTGTAAAGGATTGAAAGATTTATGGAAGGAGTGAAGAAAATATGAAGAGTTTAGTAGAAGATGAAGGATTTTAGAGAGTGGGAGAGTAGGTTTTTGTGTTTGTAAAGAGAGAGAGTGTTAAAAGTTGAAGAATGAAGAAAGAAGAAGAGAAGAGGGAGATTTAAAGTTTTTCCTCGGATGGGATTCCCACAACTATAGGAATACCCCTCATTCCCACGATCGTAGATTTTCTCTCCAGAAACTTTTTGGAGAGATTTCCCATAGTTTTAACTTACCAATTCCCACGATCGTGAGTTGGTGCAATTTTTCCACTTCTAAACTTTCTTTCAAGCCTAGCATGCATTCTCAATAGTCCCACAACCTACAAACGCATCAAAATAATCTTACCAATAAGAAATTTGAAGAGAAAACAAGTGAAATTCAAACAAAATCTAAATAAATATCAAGCAAACTTAGATCAAACATAGTCATACTAAATGAATCAAACAAATAAGTAGACAAAACAATCAAAGAAAGATAAACATGCTAAGTTAAATTCATTAGCTTGACCATTCCTCATATATTCATGAAAGAGTGGAAGAAAGGAGAGAGATAACTTCCCTTTCTTGTGAATACGTCTGTCCATAGTATGGCTTGCAACAATGCCCATTGACCTTAAACGTTTCACCCTTACCATTTTCCAACTCCAAAGCTCCGTAGGGAAACACTTGAAGAATCTTGGAGAGTCCACTCCATCTTGACTTGAGCTTTTTGAGAAATAACCGAAGTCTTGAATTGAACAAAAGCACCAAGTCTCAACTCTTAAACTCCTTCTTTTTGAAGTGGCCATCATGCCACTTCTTAGCCCTTTCTTTGTATAGCTTAGCATTTTCATAAGCATCATATCTTAACTCTTCCAACTTATCAAGGTGTAATAATCTCTTTTCTCCTGCTAGCTTCCAATCCATGTTCAATTTCCTGATTACCCAATAGGCTCTTTGTTCCAACTCTAATGGTAAATGACAAGCCTTGCCATACACAAGTCAATATGGTGTTATGGCTATGGGAGTTTTGAAAGCTATCCTATAAGCCCACAATACGTCATCTAGCTTCAAAGCCCAATCTTTCCTTAAAGTGCTCACTGTCTTCTCCAAAATCTTTTTTAGCTCTCTATTTACCACTTCCACTTGGCCATTAGTTTGGAGTTGGTAAGGGGCAGCCACTCTATGATGAACATTATATCTCCTCAGAAGGGTCTCAAATGGTTTGCTGCAAAAATGACTCCCCCCATCATTTATAATTGCTCTAGGCACCCCAAATCTAGTGAAAATCTTCTTAATGAACTTTTGTACTACCTTACCGTCATTAGTTGGAGTAAATATTGTCTCAACCCATCTGGACATATAATCAACCCCAACCGATATATAAGTATTACCTGATGAAGATAGGAATGGTCACATGAAGTCTAAGCCCCACACATCAAATATCTTGACCTCCATTATGTTTGAAAGTAGCATCTCATCCCTCTTCGATATCTTGCCCATTCTTTGACATCTATCACACTTCAACACAAAATCTCAAGCATCCTTGAATAAGGTTAGCTAATAGAATCCACACTCCAAGATTTGAGCAGCCATCTTGTTAGGTCCATAATGCCCTGCATAAAATGAGTTATGGCATTGCGATAAAATTTTAGGCATTTCATCTTCAGGGACACACCTGTGAATCACACTATCAACACATATCTTATAAAGTACAGGTTCATCCTAAATATAACGAGAACACTGAAATAAAAACTACTTCCTTTGTTAATATGAAAAATTAGAAGGAAGAATACCATATGAGAGGCAGTTTCCAATATCTGCAAACCAAAGACAAAAAGGATTATCTACCATCATGATGGCCTCATCAAGGAAGCTCGCCTCAATTTTTGCTTCTTCTTTATGGTGTCCCCCTTCAAGTCGTGAAAGGTGATCTGCTATGACATTTTCTGCTCCCTTCTTATCTTTAATCTCAATGTTGAACTATTGGAGCATAAGTGCCCATCGAATTAGCGTGGCCTTGGCATCCTTCTTAGCAAAGATGTAACGTAATGCTACATGATCTGTAAAAACAATAACTTGTAAACCTAAAAGATAAGAATGAAAATTTTCATAATCAAATACCACTGCAATCAATTCCTTCTCAATAGTTGTGTAACTTAGTTGTGCTCCTATCAACGTCTTGTTTGCATAATAGATAGCATGCAACCTCTTCACCTTCCGCTGGCCAAGTACACAACCAACAGTATGGTTACTTGCATCACATATAATCTAAAAGGGAAGAGCTCGGATACCATTAATATTGGTGGGAGGTGGTAACTTTTCAATCACTTCTCTCTTAGCGAGATCCATTTCAATCCCCTTGCATGAAATCTTATGGCCTAATACAATTCCTTCTTGGACCATGAAATGACACTTCTCTCAGTTTAAAACTAGATGAGACTCCTCAAATATTTAAAGAACTTTGTCTAAATTAAGCAAACAATGATCAAAAGAATCTCCAAAGACAGAGAAATCATCCATAAATACCTCTATAAAGTTTTCATTCATGTCCGTAAATATGGTTGTCATACACCTTTGAAATGTGGCAGCTGCATTGCATAAGCCAAAGAGCATTCTCCGATAAGCGAAAGTTCTATAAGGACAGGTAAAAGTGGTCTTCTTTTGGTCTTCCAGGTATATAAATACTTGATTGTACCTTGAATATCCATCAAAAAAGTAATAAAAAAATCACCAACCACCTTCTCAATCATTTGATCCATAAAAGGTAAAGGGAAATGATCTTTCCTGGTGGCCAAATTTAGTTTCCTATAATCAATACACATTTGCTAACTCATGATGGTCCTAGTAGAAATCTTTTCACCTTTTTCATTTTCTACCACTGTCATGCCACCCTTCTTCGACACACACTATACTGGGCTCACTCATTCATTATTGGAAATAGGTTAAATAATCCTCGCATCCAACAACTTCACTACCTCCTTCTTCATGACTTCTTGAACCTTTGGATTTAACCTCCTCTGTCTTTCCCTCAAAGTTTTTCATTCTTCTTTTAGGGTAATCCTATGCATCACCACATTGGGGCTAATCCCCCTAATTTTAGAAATTTGCCACCCCATGACTCTCGTCTTCCTAATGGTCTCCATGACTTTCTCTTCTTGCTCACAATCTAATTGGTTGGAGATAATGATAGGAAAGTAGGGTTCCTACCTAAAAATGTGTATCTCAAATGGGCAGGTAAGGGTTTAAGCTCTAAAGTGGGGGCTTAACAATTGAAGGTGGTGTGGGTATATATATTCTCTCTAGCTTCTCTAGATCAACTTCCTCACCTAATTCCTCTTCTTTCACACTTTCATCTCTATACACTTTATTAATTTTATCAACTTCCTCTTCAACCTCCTTCACACATTCATCCACAACATGAATTTTCATACAAACATTGCCATCCACCTATTTCTTCAAAGATTTTGACATATTAAACTCAACCTGCACATCATAAATTCTTAACTTAAGTTTCCCCTCATGTACATCAACTATGCCATACCAGTATTCATAAAGGGCCTACCTAAAATCAATGGACAATTTCTATCAGCTTCAAAATCTAACACAAAAAAATCAATAGGAATAATAAATTTATCCACTTTTATCAATACATCTTCTACAAATCCAAGTGGTCTCTTTATAGATTGGTCCACAAGTTGAATTAGTATGGATGTTGGTTTAACCTCTCCTAATCCCAATTTCTTAAAAATAGACAAAGGCATCAAATTAATACTTACACCTAAGTCATATAAACATTTAGAGAATTCAAAATCACCAATAACACATGGAATAGTAAAACTCCTTAGATCTTGTAGTTTTGAAGGCATTTGGCTTCATATGATCGAGATGCAATTTTCTGTCAAAGTTATCATCTGATTGTCCTCCTAAGTGCATTTGTGTGTAAGGATATCCTTAAGAAACTTCGCGTACTTAGGCATGCATTCCAAAGCTTCCATTAATGACAAGTTAATCTACAACTTCTTCAGTTTCTCCAAAAACTTGGAAAACTAAGCATCCACCTGATACTGTTTCACCCTTTGTGGATACGGAAGTTTAGGCTTGTAAGGTGCCGGTGGCATATATGGCCTGTCTTCTTCTTTCTCTACTTCTATCTCCTTTTCTTTTTCTTGGCTTTCCTTTTGCGCACTTAGTTCCTCCGTCTGCATGCTACTTCGAAGTGTACTAGCCTTAAGTTGTTCCCTTGGGTTGACCTCAGTGTTCCTCAGTAGACTACCTGCACTTTTAGAAGACAAAGCATTAGCAAGTTGACCTACCTAAACCTCCAAGTTATAGATGAACGAGGCATGATTCTTCACAGTTTGGTCAAACTTTACTTCCATCCTCTTCTAACTTTCCTCCTAGCTGGCAAACATCCTCTTCTAATTCTCTTCTTAAGTTGCCAGTTTGGACCTAAAAATCTCTATAAACTTGTCCATTTTGCTTTCTATCGACCTACTCCTATCTTGCCGAAATCCAGGAGGTCCTTGAGATCTTACTTGACTACCTATATTGTTAGCACTCTAAGAAAAATTTGGATAGTTTTTCCATCCTGGATTATAAATATTCGAGCAAGGGTTATTACCTCTTTGTGGCTAGCCCAGGTAATTTACATGTTCTGTACCACTGGCTCCCAACGAGAAACACTCAACTGAGCCATAGTTATTTTGCCCACATAACTCACACTATACTTGCATCACTTTGGCCGTAGATGACGATGCTTCTTGTATATTGCTCAATTGCTTTGTAAAGTTCGTGATTTGAGCCTACAAAGCAATAACAGAGTCAATAGGGATCGTAACTTTTTGCTCCTTTTGCCCTTGTCTATTCCTCTCGATTGACCACATGCAATTGTTACTCGTCAACTCCTCCAAAAGGTCATGAGCTACTTCAATAGTCTTTCTTATTAAAAAACCTCTAGTAGCTGCATCTATGGTTCCTCTCGTGCTCGGATTCACACCACTATAAAATGTCTACAATAGGAACTCTCGCTGAAGGTTGTGGTGGGGACAACTTCTCTGTAATTCTTTAAATCTCTCCCAAGCTTCATAAAGAGATTCCTCATCACTTTACTGGAAATTCGTGATCTCCTTTATGATGTCAGCAGAAAATATTTAGCAAGGAATGCTTAGGCTAGTTGCTCCCAAGTAGTATCTGTTTCTGAATGTAACGAATTGTACTATGCCTTCGCCCGATCTTTCAAATTGAAAGAAAATAATATCAAATTTACTACATCGTCGAACATTCCATTGAATCGAAAAGTGTCATAAATCTCCAAAAATTAGCAATGTGGGCATTCAGATCTTTGTTAGATAGCCCATAAAATTACACACTATTCTGCAATATTTTAAGGAGTGCCTGCTTGATGCCAAAATTGTTAGCTTGAACCATTGGCCTCGCAACTCCTTGAGGACTGAATCCTAGCCTCATAAAGTCCATCAGAGTCCTCTCAGCTCCTCTTTGCTCTCTTTCTTCATCCATATCTCTTTGTGTAAGATTTTGACGCTTCACTCTTCTTAATTCTCATTCGTGTCTTGTTCCTTGTGTTCATGCACCTGCAAATATACAGAGAAAAGTATCGAAAACTCTTAAATCAAAGTAATCTAAACTAAACAAGATGCTAAACAAACAATCCCCAGCAACGATGGCAAAAACTTGTTGATTGCAAAAACAGTCTACTAGTTTTACGCTAAAAAGCTGCAAGTATACGAGTCGTGACTTGTTGTTAAAAAGATAATATCGATCCTACAAGGATTATGGTTAGGCACCATTTAATTCAGATCAATCTTTGTTTAAGACTCAAAATTGTTTTATAAAAATAAAATGGAAAATTAAATTAAAATTAAATTACTAACAATGAACAATTGATAATATCAAAATGCAGAAAATTGGAATTCAAGATTTTACCAACTAGAGATCACTTTTTCCCTATCTTTTCTCCCTCCTATTTTATTAATTGAATTGTGTCTCACCTAAGATGTCCAAAAGTATTAACTACCCTCTCTTAAGGTGTAATTAATTGTCCCTAATCAAATTAAATGAAGATGATTAAGCAATCTCAATCAACCAAATCACTCCACTAATTTAACTAGTTATTAAATTATCCTATTGGTGATCAATTAAATTAGCCAAGATCTCTCTTTCAACTAATCAATTAACGTGATGAATTTAGGTCTATAGAATGCCAACTCTTGTGGTACGATCCTACATAGATTAAAACCTAAACCCTAAATTCTAAACCTTAAACCTTAAAACCCTTAGTCAATCTCTTAATCTATTGCAAAGTATAAATGTATTCAACGTTCATCAAAGAAATCTTTCATTCAAATCAATAAAATAAGAGTTTAACAAGATAGTTCAAAAGTAATCCCTAAAAATAAATAAGCCACTCATGGTGTCTATAACATCCTCAATAATTGAATATTCCATTGTATAATGACTAGAAGAGATAAAAAGATAGAAACTTAAATTAAGAGAACTCCTCCTCTTCTTTGCCAGAATCTAGAAATTTCGATGATAGTAAGCTCTTTCTCTAATTGTGATTGATGATCTTTAAATCTCCACCTTTCTCAAGACTCTAAACCTAGGTTTTTCACTCAAAGAGGCTCTTCTACACGAAGATCTCACGTCCACTTTCATCCATAGGGTTTTATTTTATATAATCTAGAAAACCTAAAAATTAAGTGAACCCCGCATATGTTGTAACACTCCATTCCCATCTGACGAGTACATGTATGCCCTTTAAATGTCGTGCACGTGCCCGACGGCAATAGCATGCTAACTTTATCACTTTTACATATTGCATGGCATCATAAATTAAAATATAAATATCATAATGTCTAAAACCCAAAATTCCTCATTTCATTTCATAAGCCATGATTTACAATGTAGCATTACATACAACTTTCAT
The DNA here is from genome assembly GCA_027478495.1 of Erythroxylum alaternifolium. NCBI lineage: Eukaryota > Viridiplantae > Streptophyta > Magnoliopsida > Malpighiales > Erythroxylaceae > Erythroxylum > Erythroxylum alaternifolium. The sequence continues at coordinate 9,904 of JANIIA010072650.1, forward strand.
GTTTATACAATGAAAACCTATTAGAGTTCACAACTCTATCTACAAAGTATGCTACATACATGAACAATTAAAAAAAAAGATTAACTAAATCCTTTAATCCTAACTGATCGGCCTTTGAGCCATGATCTCTATCTAAAAGTTGTACTAGATCTCTTCTAAGTATTCTTAGAAGCTAAATCATCACTCTCATATCTGAAAAGTCAACGTTGCAATTTTGATGAGTTTTGCGAACTCAGTTGAGTAACCATCCTCGATAGTTCACTCATATCATACATATCACATCAACATATACAATCATACAATTCACAACATTTAATTTGTCATGTATCATCATAAAACACTTTGTACATATATGTTCACATTTTTTTCATTGAATTTAATTCCACATTTTAATTGCAATCATTCAAATCATATAATTCATGTGTATATGCAATATTCATAAGACTCACATTCGTTTATTACATTGTT
>JANIIA010072711.1:0-10369 GCA_027478495.1 Erythroxylum alaternifolium
AACCGATATGTATGTATCAAAACTGAATGCACTACTATAAAATAGGATGTAAACAATGTCAATTCAGATGCTTTGCACATTCATGACTGCTCCTATTTTATTCAATTTAATCTCATCATCTGTCATTGGGATTTCTAGCCATATTACACTTAAAAGAATGCCAAAATCATGACGACAGAATAGGAAAACAACCACAAACCCACAACTCTCAGATGTTATAGCATAAACAGTCTAACAATTACTTTGCATATTTCTAAAAATTAATCATTTGAACTCACTTCAGCAGGACACTGCCAAACACATGGGACAATTCATAATTCTCAACATATGAAAAAACAGTCTCAATTCATCCAGAAACACAAGCCATACTGTAAAGTCAGGGACCACAATCAGATTCATGATAGCATAACCCAAAGTTGCCAAACACTCTCAAATACATGATAGCATAATGTAGATTAATCTCAGAAAAATGGAATTACCTGTCACTAGAAACACAATATAATCTTTGGAGCTTGAGCAACCTCTCACCGATCAACAACAACCCAGCTAATCTTAAACAGAAAAAACAGACAAAGGTTAAAATCTTCATACAATCCCAACAGACCCAGGGTTTCCATTCCTCTCACAAACATAATGCATTTTTGACCCCAGACAAGAAACAGAGAAGAAGAACACTATCGACATCCATTTCGTAAGCAGACAAACCTCGAGAGGAAGGTGTTGGGGAAAAGGGCTGTGTGCGAGAGACAACGTGCACCGGTTGTGGGTCGACAACGAAACAGGCGTGGTGCGACGGTTGAGGGAGACGAGGCGCACCGAACAACAGACGACAACCGAGAGAGAAGATGGGGCTATTTTGGAAAACGCGTGACTAACGTTTCGTAGATAGAGACATTATGTCCCTTGTCCTATGATTTTCGGAGAGACAAAAATTATTGTCTCTGTCATCCGAGGATTGAAGACAAAAAGTCAGGGGACAACAACCAAACAGGTACAGATGACATGATTTGTTTATTTTGTGATCTGTCCCCACTAACGGGGACAAGAACCAAACACTGCCTAATAGTTTGAAGGATGGACAACAATTCTTGTACAGACTAGAAGTTTCTTATTACAACTCAGGTACACCTTTGGACGACTATATCAAGACCTGTAATGCTACCTATGTTCAATTTCAACAGGGCATGTAATAGCTATAAGAGATTATGCAACATTTCCAATAGAATACCCTACAATTCTAGCTAGATGCCAATTTTGTCATGATGCATGGTCTAACATCCAAGATATGGAGAGCCAACAAGATTTAGGTACATCTTTGAAAGAATTGGTTAATATTATGAATGCTAATACTTTGCAACTTTAACTGAGTGTACAGCAACAGCTCTAGGAGGATAAGATGCAATTCCAGCAGGAAATGAGGCATACAATGTCTAGACTCCAGAATGTGGCATGCCAAAAGGGTGATGGCAGCGAGGATTAAATGCCTAAAAGAGCAAAGTAAAGAGGAGAAGCCATATCAACCCGAAGTATACCCAATGGATGTTAATGCGGAAATCTTACGGAGTGATGAGGAGCTTGAGAAGTTTAAGAGCAATACTCAAGGAATTGTGTGTGAAGAAGAAGCTGAGGAGGAGCTCAAAGCAGAACAAGCAATATCTTTCAGCTTGGAGGTAAATACTCAATTCCAATTTGTTGTTAAGATTAACTCTTTACTTTTACCTAGCAGGCTAGAAAAATTTAATGAAGAAGAAGAAGCTGAAGAGATATTCGAGGTCCTTCTAGAGAGCATGGACTCAGTAGAAAATGAGATTCTGAAGATAAGGAATGTGTTGAACACAACGAATTATCAACCAAGACCCTATCCTGAACAATATCACATAGAAATCGCTCAAACTATGATACCAGAAGATCATAATTTCATCTCGTGAGGAGAAAACATGGAGCCGAGCTAGTGAATCTAAACAAAGGTGCTACTTGGGAGGCAATACAAGGTAAGTAAATTTCCTTTCCTTTATTTTCTTGCACTAGTTAGATATGCATGTGTGTTTCTAGTTTGTTTGTTTCTTACTTGTTTTTAAGTTTTCAATCAAAATGAGAGAAAGAATAAAACAAACATTTTCTCTTTCCTGTTGCTTCTAGGATTATATAGTCATGATTAAAGTGTGAACTGAATAGAGAATTTCATAGTAATCTTAGCATGTACTTTTGCTCTTATGATTGGTGAATGTGCATTATCTTTAGTGACTAGTGGTAGACAAAGCCAGTGAGATTTTAAGCGTTTATAGACTGACACATTCATATCAATCTCTTTGTCTTTTGATAATATATGACTTTCATAACATGTACATCCTGATTTTATTTTGATTTTCAATTCAAGACCACATTCTTAACATGCATTAGCTCGGAAATGATTAGGCATTCTTTGTTTTTCCAAACTACATTAGCCAAATAGCCTACCTATTGTATGATTTTCCTTTTTGATAGGCCCCTTTGAGCTTTATACCTTTCTTTTTTTATAAACCACATTATATGCTTTTAAACTTAACCAAGTGTCCTACCTAAGACATAAAGCTAGTGGAGCATTTGTGATTTTTAGTTTATGAATGTACAAAATTCTAAGTGTGGGGGTGTGCATATGTGTGGGTTGGTTATAATGTTAGGATGCTATTTTATGTCATATTATTGAAATTCCCATGTTAATGTAGTTTCTTTTAATGTTTATAAGAAAAAGAAAAAGAAACAAAAAAGAAAAAAATGAGCAAAAATAAAAAGAAAAGAAAAGAAAAAATGTTTAAATAAAATTATCAGAGGAAAAAATGTGTTACAAAGTTAGTCATTACTAGTCTTTCCTCCTAAAATTGTAATTAATTTGTTATTTTATTATGTTAAATATGAGGTAGATGTTGTCTTGGAAGGTTCAGTCTTTGTGGTTTCAATGTATTGTCATCAATTGTATGAATGATCCCTTCAATTGGTATATGTTTGATGTGCTTTACGGTGAGAGAGCTCGGATTTGAGCTAGGAAATATAGTTTTTGCATTCATTATAGTTGATGTACACAATTGTGAGTGAATGTTGGATTTTGCACTTGATGTATATTGAATGTTTTTCTTATTTCACTAGCTTTAATGTCTTTCATGCTACTTTACCCAAATACATCTCACTTAACCCTTGCCCACATTACAACCTTGAAAAGTTCTTTAATTCATGATTTTTCATGTGAATTTTAGTGATGGAGAAACGAAATAATATGCAAAGTTGTGAAATAACATAATTATGAATGGTATTGAGTGTACACCTATAGATATATCTTATTTAAACACATTTTCCAAGTCTATCTTTAGATTGCTCAGTTTTAAAGGTATTGAATGTTAATTGATCATGAGTAAAAGCTTGGAATTTAAGTTCTTGCTATGATTTTTGAAAATTATTCATCTTTTCTTATTATTATGTATTCTTGGAAAATATGAGAATTGAGTAAATGCTTTTAGGTTTATGAGCTTAATTTTGATGTTTTGCTCGAGGACAACCAAAAGCTAAATGTGGAGGAAATTTTATGTGCTTAATGGATTGTATAATTACATGATAACACTTAGCTTTTAATGATATGAAATTGTTTAAGATATTCACTTTGACTCGTATATGGTCTTAGGCACAATTCGAAAGCAAAGAAGTTAAAGTAAGAGTCAAAAGCAACATATTTGAGCTATTTTTTGAAGAATCACGATCCTTTGTCTTCTTAGAGCAAGTATGATAAATATTGGAGCAAGTAAAGAAAAGAAAATCAAGATAATGAAGCAACATAGCTCATGGCTATTATGCATAGACCATGTAAGATGTACGTGAATTTAATGGCATCATAATTCATGCATAAATAGAAGATCCATGTATGAAGCAAAGGAGACCAAAATGTTGGCAACAGGCATAAAAAGAGTAGTAAAACAACAACAAAAGATGACCAAAATGCCAGAATATAGGAAGGAAGCGACAACGCAACAAGTGGATAGTTGAGAAGAACAAAACAACAACGTAGTAGCAGGAGAAAAATAGCAACCACGCGTCAGCTAGAATGAAGAAAAAAGGCAACATAGAAGTAGATCAAAAATAATGCCAGCAAATAAGTAAAATGCTAGCAATAAGGAGGAACAAAAACGACAGTGCAACCAGCTAGGAGGTGAAGCATAAAACATAGCATAATTAAGAATCAAAACGCAGATGTAAAAAGAAGAATGAATGAGGGTTTTGTGTGTTAGTTTTAAAACAAAAATTAGAATAACAAGAGTTTTTTTTCATGTTTTTGGTTTTAGAAAGGAACAGAGAGCATGAGTCTTCATTTTAGGTGGTCTTCGAGGGGTTCTTTATGGGGGAACAAAATGGGGGATGAAGCATTTTTTGCGAGACCTACGGAGAAGTAGCTTCCCGATGCCAGTTCAAAGGTGACATCGACATCGACGACTCTGTTAAGTGAATTTCTCTAAGTATTTGCTGCTTTTTCTCTCATTAGAAATTGATTATGTTATACTATGCGTATGGATTTGGATTTCGTGTATGAATGATCGTGTTATCATTATAGTTCAATTATTTGTGTAAGAACCTATTGGGTATTGTGAAAAGATGATTTGAATGCATTCATTGGATCGTTTTATTACAAACCCATTGCTAGAATTTTAATATAATCCGTAATTATTATATTTGAAATTCATTTGTAGCTACTAATGGTGCGTAATCATTAGGGGTAACATAACCTAGGTTAAATGAAGCATTGTATATGGTTGTTGTGTTGATTAATCGACTTTCTTAATTCATAATAATACTATCTAATTGAATCTAGAGATTGTATCCTAGGTTATTCGATGATTAGATTTAATTAACGATGATATCTTGATTGAACACTACTTAAGGGAAAACTTGGGTTAATTATTAACCCACAATTAATAGTTTCTAGGAGAGGTTTGAGAATAACAAATCAATGAAATATGTTTAATTAGGATCTAGGACGAGATTGAACCAAAGAACTGGTCCCTATCGAATTCCCCACTTTTATCATTTTTTACATGCTTTCTTTAAATTGTTTTTCTTAGTTAGTTTAGCTTTATTTTATTTTCTCATTTTTAAAACCAAACCCCCTTTAAAACCTAAACACTAATCAATTTCATTTCATAACTTTACACACACTCTTTGTGGGATCGACCTAGACTCATCACCACTATAGTAGTAAGTTTAGTTTATTTTAACTAGCATTACGATGCGCTGTTACCTTTATCTATGATAACCATCAAAGAAATACTCAAAAGAAAAATTAAACATCTATTAAATCATAGTATAATTTACACCTATCAAACATCGTTAGCTCGACAATCCCTTCACGTTTACCCTCTTCCTTTTATAATTAGTGGCTTGCTTCTGCCTGCTTCTCCGCATAAGGATTTTGTAACTTGTAAGTAAGCCACCTATTGCTAGATAATAATAAGGACATATTTAATTAGATTAATAACACAAACGGACTTCATTAATGCCCTTTTTAATGACAAATTGATAATAAAATTAGGGATAACAAAACTCCTTAAATCGTTGATTGGCTCAAACATTTGTCTTGGAGTAAGTAAGAACCTCTCGTACTTAAAATGACTACCAACAACTCATCAATAGTTTTCTTTTTTTTCCTTCACCAATTTTTCCTCAACCGCCTTTATCCATTCTTCTTCTTCTTCTTCTTCTTCTTCTTTGAAAAAGGTTTCTGGCTTATCTTTGTCAATGACCTCCTTCCACTTCTCTAGTTTCTATTCTTGGATAAAGCCTTCATCTTCTTCTTCTACTTTTTCATCTTCTTTTGGAAGCTCGTTTTTACTCATTTGACATTTTTTGGGTATAAATGATTTTTAATGTGATTATGATGTGAATAGTGAATGTTACGTCTTGAAAGTTGATTTGGGTGACTATATTATTGATTTAGAAATTTTGGTAAAATTTGGGAAAATTTCTTATATTTATGAGTAATTTGGACTAGAAAAAATGCCAAGTGGCAAGATAATTGATAAATGGTAGTGGAAATAAGTGTAAAATGGAAGTAAAAATTATTGACAAGTGACATTAAGATTTAATGACAAGTGTCATAGAAAATTGGGAGACAATTGGATGCGAAATTGGAGAAAAATGGACTGGTTATTAAAGAGGACCCATTGGAAACCACAAAGTGGTGACATATGGCAAGTGACAAGTGTCACTTGCCTTGCTGCACACCTCTCTTCGTTATGTTCAAATGAAAGGGAACTATTTTAGTCTTTCATTTTGACTTCTTAGGTTAAATGCTCTCTCTTCAATGTTCTTCATCTTCTTCATTTCTTCTTCTTCTCCATTTACGATATCTTCAACTCTCACAATCGTGGACTTTTTTTTCACCCATCACTTGCTACTTTCATTTTCATTGACTTCATCAATTTGTTACTAAAAGACTCACTCCATTCCACATGAAAAGATGATGATCATATGGTGTGGAGGAGCTAGGGCTATGTGATGATTTGAGAATGGTTGAGTTAAACAAGTAAGTGTATTATTATTAATCTTTATGGCTTTGTTAAAAGAAAGAATTATGATGATAGTTTGGTGGTAAATGGTCATGGTAAAGGGGTTGAGTAAATGTTAGAATGTTGGTGAACAAGTGAATATATATTGATGTTTTGTTTTGTATAAATGTTAAATAATGGGTTATTAGTTGTCTTATGGATGATTGATAGTGTACATGGTGTATGAAAGCGTACAAAAAAAGTTGAAGAATGTATGACATGTTTGATGTTCTATTTTGTGGTTATGATCAATGATAGATTATGAGTTGTGTTAAAAGATTTTTTTTCAGATAGATTAGTAATGAAAATGGTGTATGAATGAGAACTAAAAGTTGATGATGGAAGAGACATTTTTGTCCTTTTTTGTTTGTTAATGATAAGCACAGAAAATTAGTGAATGAATGTACATTTGTGTTCTCTTTTAAGGGTACGAAAACCATGGATTATAGACTATTATGTAGAGGAAATAGAATGTGAATTAAGGGTATAATGAAGGTGAAATTATGCTTAAGAAAGATGTTGAGTGTTGTTCTTGAAAGGAGGAGAAGTAAGAATTATATGTGATAGTAAATGATTGAGATCATATTCTATTTTTGAATGATTGTTAAATAATGGTTTATAGATAATTTTATAGATGTTATTGAGTTAGAGTTAAGGTAAGAATGAAGAGGAAGTGATGTCGAAGTGATAACTCAAGCATAAGATGTGAAATATATAACATATATGAGTTAAAGATATGGAAATCATAAAGAGAAGGGTTGGAAAATTATGGATAACAAAACCCACTATCGTGGGAGCGTCTCCATGATTGTGGGAATTGACAGGATGGCAAAATGTGTTATGTTGATGAATCCCACGATCATGGGATGGCCATCACAATCGTGGGAATGGCCTAAACGTGAGATGATATCTTTTATGTCATAGTTGGAAGAACAAATGGTTAGGTGCTTTCCTATGGTGTACTTAGGATAGAATAAACCTTAAAATGAACCTAGTTAATGAGGGATTAAGTGATTAAATGCGTGAAATGTTTAGAGTGACAAATGAGGTTATAGTGTAGTGAATGAATTGTTGATATCAAAGTGCCAAAATCTGGAAAATTATTAGTATAATGTGAATGAAGGTGTTCATATGAATGTTAATGTGATTCAAAGAAGATGAGAAATCTATATTGAGTAAGAATGAATGAGAAAATTGAGTATTATGAGATCTTATAATGCTAAAAAAAGGATTGGGAAGTATGTATGTGATAGATATATAATTGATGATATTAGAATAACTGAGTTCTTTGATCTATGAATCTAAGTGCAAGCTTGACATACTCAAAAGATGATGTCGCATAAATGATTAAGAGATATGATTAAAGAAACATACCTGGAACAGTTAAATTGAGCATTAATTATGCATTACACATATACATAAGTGTATAACTGAATGTTTATGTGAATGTGCAATTAGTAATGTGTGTACAATATGTATTGCATGGAATTGATACATAAGATTGAACGTCAGCGTCTAGACATTTCCAGACCATGGAAGCAAATGCTAATCTGGAGTGTACTATGAGTCGACCTAGATGGTCTTACTTTAATTGATTGTTCTGTTTAAACTTTTATATTGCATTATTACTGATGTGAATGTGATTGTGATAATTCCAAACATCAATAGTCTGAGGAGTTTGATGAATGTGAATGTATTGGAAGTGCTTCATTGAATGTGAATGAGTAAGAAATAAGTGTTCTCAACTTAATTGCTAAATGCCAGAAATCAATCCAATAAAAAATGTGAATGTGAATGTGAAAATTGTGATTGATTGAATATATGTGAATGTGATGCATTTCATTACATGAATGCATGATCAGATAAAGACAGTTGTGACTGAAGTAGCCACCAAAAAAGAGTTTAATGCTCATAATGTGATTAAGAGCCAAAAGATGACTATGTATAATGAACCCGGTATCCATAACAGTTATGGGACAGTTATTAATGAGACCGGTATCCATAATTGATACAAGACAGTTACAGGCACTCGGTCACAAAAACGTAACAATTGAAATTGAGTCTCATAAGCATTGCATATACATTTGATATGGATGTTTAAAACGATCGAAATAAATAGTTTGAATGATTATAAACGTGAAATATGAAATAAGTGAATAAAGATGACGTTGATTTTATATGAAAATTAGCGAAGTGATGTGCCCTATGTGATGATGTGAATTGTATGTAAATTATTGTGTTATGTGATATGAGTGAGTCATTGAGGATGGTCCCCTCATTAAGTTTGCATAACTCACTAAAATTGTAACATTGTCTTTCAGGTTCAGGGGATACCCAATTAGACCAACTAAAGTCTAACCACTACATTTGGATAAGAGATAGAGGTCGGGCTCAGTTCGCACCTGCATATGTTTTTCATCATTTTTGTATTAAAGAATGTGTTTGCAAATCTTGTACCATGTGTATGTGAATTATTCTATTATGTAATAATAGTTATGACTAAACATGCTTTGTATTTGTAATGGGCCCAACTGATTACTAGAATTTTGATGATATATTTATTATTTGTAATACTTGAGACTAAAATTGTTCATGAATAAAATGGAACAAAATGATTATGAGTTTTTCTAAAAATGCATGTGATACGTGAAAATTTTGCAATTACTATGATTGACTGACTATCCTAGCATGCCGCCCTTGTGGAGCATGTTCTCGAATATGCCCTATGAGAGTCGGATGCTACGAGTTGGTATCAGAGCCCAGGTTTAGAATCTTACATGGGTAGTTTTCAAAATAAGTGTCAAGATACATATATTTTAGACAAGTCATAGCATGCATTGGCAACTGATCCCCAGTCTGAGTCGCATTTACATGAGTCACACACATGAGCATTCGTTCAAAGTTAAGCTCTTAGAAGCAATGAGGAGGATAATGATCTGCCAAAATGTAAGAAAATAAAGGTTTGTGGATATCTAGAAATAAGAAATACTATATAGTTCGATATGATGGACAAAGATTCAATACATTTGTATTTTTGGTTATATATATCTTTGAATTGATATGGATGTGAATACATTGTTGTGGATTGATTAAGGAAAATAGAGATACAAGTAAAAATGTTGAGATTTAAAGTGTACAAGTTAAGTTGAAAGAAAACAAAATTTTACTATGATATTGAGAGGTGGAACTTGAAATTGAAATGGTTACTTGATTAACATGATAAGAGTTATGATTTAACATAAGACTATGTCAGTGGAATTGAGATCACAATTTCAAGATGGTTATGCTTTTATAATTCTAAATTCATTGGCAACGTATTTATGTAAGAAGAAATAAAAGATAATTGGAAGAGGAGATAAATGATAATGATATATGTAGAAGTTCTCAAGGTTAAGTTGATTTGTTAATATGAGTGTATGTTTAATAATGTGATTACTTTGACAAATGATGTTATTAAGCACATGTGTATCATACACTTGGATATGAAATAGGAAGTGATCCATGACTTATTGAATGCTTTTAAGTCAAGGCTCCTATGGTTAAAATTCTGAGATGACTCAGAGTAGCACATGGGAACATTTTATAGTGATTATGTTGGGTTCGTGTTTTGCGTACCGGGGCGAACTAGGCCCCACATACCTCAAGTTTGCACGTGACCACAACCTTAATTGGTATTGTCCTCTTTGGTACTCGAACTCGAGACCTCAAGGTTTTGTTGCATCTAGCTGCACGCCTCTTACCATTGAGCTAACTTAGGTTTTGTTGCATCTAGCTGAACTCGAGACCTCAAGGTTATGCAAAACACG
>JANIIA010072752.1:0-10367 GCA_027478495.1 Erythroxylum alaternifolium
ACTATGCCCTCTCCGATTCAATTTTTCACTCACAAAACATATTTTGCAAAATTCCCCATTTATTCACACTTATACCGAAAAAACGTCATGAATGCATGTACAAACATTTTTCATGTGCAACAATCACTGTTCACAAAGGCATGAGCATGAGATGTGTTTTCCTAATTTCTCTGATTGATCTCTCATATACCCGTTTCCTTGGTCTGACCCGTTATACGAAAACGGGATGTTACATGGTAGTGATGCATTACATTTTTGGTATCAGAGCATAGTTTGGAATTTATAGGGTCATATATAGACAATTAGACGTGTTATATCGTGAGAAATTTGAATAGTAATCAAGGTTATTGTCAATTATAGGTCATCTGCCATAGATGATCAAGTTGGATAATCAGCTACCTAGAGTCTGTAGGACCCAGTAGAGAGTCTTCTATACCTCGACCTTATTGAATGCCTCTGAGAATTCCTGAGAGAAAGGAAAGGAGGTTTGATAAATTGACAAAGCAGGGGTTTTTTGATAGTTGTGCATTAGTCTATGTTTTTCTAAGTAATTGGCAAGTGTTTTCTTACATAATTGTTGATTATTGTTGTAGTTTATGATTCATTTTGTATGTTTTCATTATTTTGATTTCCATTGTTGTTATTTTATGTTCGATGTTAATTTAGGTTAAGAATTGACTATTTTTTATGTAGGAAGGAAGATGAAGCAACTTGGAGATTGAACTAGAGATAAAAGAGGAGAAGAAAAGAGGATTCCATCTGTTGCCAATTTCCACAATCATGGGAATTATAATCTAAGTCATAATGCGGGGCTTCATTAAACTTAGGATTTTTGGACTATAAAAGGATAATTAAGCCTCCATCATCAAGGGGAAATGAAACCCTTATGTAAAAACACCATCCTTGAGTGAAGAACACATGTTTGGAGCCTTGAGGAAGGATACAAGTCAAAGATCATCATCAAGATTAGAGAAAATAGCATATCAGTACCAAAGTTTCTAGATTTTGGTAAAGAAGAGAAGGAGTTTCCTTATTCAATTTTCTATCAATTTTACTTCTTCTATTCTTTGTAAAATGTTTTATTTGAATGTTAATGATGTTATGGAGACCATGAGTGGCTGATTTAGTTTTAGGGATTGCTTTAAACTATTTTGTTAGAACTCCTTTTTTATTGAATTAAAAGAAGTTGTCTTTGATGATTATTGATTTTATTTGTGTTCTTGCAATAAATCGAGAGAGTGAGTAAGATTAATTGTGTAGGATTTTACAATTAGGTTTGGTCTCCTATAGATATACAATCATCATGTTAATTGATTAGTTAGAAGAGAGATCTCGACGAATTCAATTGATTACCCATAGGATAGTTTAATAACTAGTTGATTCGGTAGAGCCATTGGGTAGGTTAAGAGATCGTCCAATTGATTCCCTTAAATTCAATTAGGGACAATTAGTTACACCTTGAGAGAGGGTAGTTAATACATTCAGAATCTAGGGTAAGACATAATTTAATTGATAAAATAGGAGGGAGACAAAATAGGGGAAAAAAGTAATCTTTCGTCTTTAGATTCTTGAATTCCAATTTTTCTGCATTTTGGTATTGTCTATTATTTTGTGTTAGTCTTTTAATTTTAATTTTAATTTTCAAATTATTTACATTAAATAATTTCATTTCTTAAACAAAGTTTTGTCCAAACTAAGTAGTGTCTGAGCATCAATCCTTGTGGAATCGATATCCGCTCTTTTTAACTATAAGTTATGACCCGTTCACTTGCAATTTTTTAGGGTAAAACAAGTAGATAGGTTTTACCATCGACAGCTGTGGACGTTTACGAAAGTACAAACCCCACTGAGGCCGAAGGATGGCTAGAGGGAATTAAAAGGATATTCGATCAGATGGACTGAGAGTCTGATGAGAAGTTCGACTATGCAATCTCACAACTGTAAGGTCCAGTTTAGCAGTGGCGGAAGACTATTCGAGACAGTACCACCAGACCTTACAGATTGTAGTGTTAAAACTTTTGAAGATCTTCAAGGAGAACTATATGCAAAAGATTTATTTGGATGGAAAGATAAAAGAGTTTTTAGATCTGAAGCAAGGCAGTCTCACCATAGCAGAGTGTGAAATACGATTTAATGAGCTGATGGGGTATATTGCTGCCTTAATACCAACTAAGGAGGATAAATGTAGAAGGTTTGAAGATGGGTTGAATATGGAGATTAGGATGAGGCTAGTTATAACCAATTTGAGTAGTTTCTTTAAGTTGAGAATAGCCTCGATCCTAATAGAACAACTGTTAAGAGATGGCCACAGGGAATATAAACAAGAGTTTAGAATGAAGAGATCTAGTGAGTCTTAGGTTGATTTTGGCAGAAGGTTTAGTAAGTGCCAGAATAGATCGTTTCGACCACCAGCTAGATGAAGACAATCGGGGTTACAATCTGGCAGTGGTAGAGCTCCAGTATCTGGACATATGCAACAGTGTGAACGTTATGGTAAGAAGCATAGTTAGGAATGCTGGAAGTTAATAGGAGCTTGCCTTCATTGTGGTCCTACGAGCATAAGATCAGAAACTGTCCTGTAGTTTCAGAGAATAGTCTGGAATGAAAGAAGGAGCGATAACTGAGACAACTGTCTAGCAGAGCCGAGCTAGTGGATCTAGATAAAGAGGTAGAGGTAGAGGCAAACTGAGTTCATAGAGTCCTACTATTAGGACTTAAGGGCAGAGTAACCAACCGCAGTCTTAGGCCAGAGTCTATGCAATGACCAGATAGGAGGCTTAGAACTCTCCAGATATCATTTCAAGTGTGTTTCATATCTTTAATTTTAAAGCTTTTGGATTGCTAGATCCAGGATCTACGCATTCTTTTATCACACCGCATCTGGCGTCTAGGCTGTATTATAATAGAGAAATGTTGAAATATGGATTAGAGGTGAGTACACTAAAAGGTAGTACTATAATAATTGGTGAAGTCTCTAAAAGGTGTATAATTCAGGTTAATCAAGCAGAGTTAGAAGTTGATCTGATTATATTGTAGTTAAGTGAGATAGACTTGATTTTAGGAATGGATTGGCTCACTACTCAAAGGGCTGTAATGAACTGTTATACTAAGGAGGTAATACTTGAATCTCCTAATCAGCTGAGAGTAGTATTTCGAGGTGTTAGTCAAGTAGTGCTAGCCAAACTAATTTCTTTGATGAGGGCATTAAGACTGATTGGAGGTGGATGTGAGGCTTATCTGGACCACATAGTTGATCTGATTGAAGGTGGATGTGAGGCTTATCTGGACCACATAGTTGATACTCGTAATGAGCAGATAACACAGGATATTCTTATTATTAGAGATTTCCTGGATGTATAGTTATCTGGTTTACCCCAGATAGGTACACAGAGTTCATTATTTACCTAGTTTCAGGTACTGCTCCTGTATCTATTCCTCCATATAGTATAGCACCTATATAACTTAAAGAACTTAAGGCTCAGTTGTAGGAGTTGTTGGATAAGGGCTTTATTAGACCAAATGTGTCACCTTGGGGAGCCCTAGTTTTGTTTGGGAAGACGAAAGAAGGGACTCTGAGACTTTGTATTGACTATAAGCAACTGAATTATGTGACAGTAAAGAACAAGTATCCGTTGTCGAGGATTGATGACTTACTTGATCAATTACAGGGAGGCCAAGTATTCACTAAGCTAGACTTGATATTAGGGTACCATCAATTGAAGATAGCTGAGGTTGATGTACTGAAGAATGCATTTAGCACTAGATATGGGCACTTCAAGTTTTTGGAGATGCCGTTTAGGTTGACAAATTCCCCAGCTGCTTTTATAGCTTTGATGAATAAGGTATTTTAATCTTATTTAGATCGTTTCATGATTGTGTTCATTAATTTCATTTTGATGTATTCGAAGAGTAGAAAGGAGCATGATGAACATTTGAGGTTAGTCCTACAGATCATAAGAGAGACGCAATTGTATGCCAAGCTTAGTAAATGTGAATTTTGGCTTGATTAAGTAGTGTTCTTGGGTCATATAGTAACTGGACAGGGCATACAAGTGGATCCAAAGAAGATAGAAGCAGTAATGAAGTGAGAAAGTCCAAGGAATGTGTCTGAGATCTAGAGTTTCCTTAGATTAGCCAGATATTACCGAAGGTTTATCGAGGAGTTTTCACTGATCTCAGCCCCTTTGACAAAACTTCTAAGGAAGAATGTGCCTTTTAGATGGACTGATAAATGTCAGAAGAGTTTTGAGGAACTAAAGCATCAGTTAACTACAGCACTAGTGTTAACTAGTCCATTTGGTTTTGGAGGTTATATAGTGTTTGATGATGCGTCACACTAGGGGTTAGGATGTGTTTTGATGCAGTATGGTAGAGTAATAGCATATGCATTGAGACACTTGAGGTCTCATGAGTTCAATTACCCAGTACATGATCTAAACCTTGGTAAAGTAGTATTTGCTTTAAAAATATGGAGACATTATCTATGTGGAGAGACATTCCAGATGTTCACCAATCATAAAAGTTTGAGGTATCTTTTAAGTCAAAAAAAGGTGAATATGAGACAAAGGAGATGGATAGAGTTACTTAAAGACTGTGATTGTACAATTGAGTATCATCTGGGTAAAGCTAATGTGGTAGCTAATGCATTAAGCAGAAAATTTAATAGCAGCGTGGCTCAAGTATAGTTATCGAAGTTGCCTAACCTAGTACAACCGAGAGCATTAAATGTTGAGTTAAATTTTGGGAAGAATGAAGCATTATTAGCTACATTAAAACTGAGACCAATTTTGCATGACATAATTAGAAAAGCTCAAAGCAAAGATCTAGAAATTGTGAAGTTAATTGAGAAGTTGAAAGCGAATTTAAATTGAGAGATGGGACACTATGGTGAGGTAGAGACTATATGTACCTAATGTGGATAATCTGAAAAAGAGATTTTGGAGGAAGCACACATAGCCGCTTATACTATGTATCTTGGTACTATCAAGATGTATAATATGCTGAAACAACATTTCTGGTGGCAAAGGATGAAGAAGCAAGTAGCTGACTATGTGGCTAAGTGTTTAACTTGCCAACAGATAAAAACCAAGCATCAAGCTCCGGTTGGAAGGTTACAATCACTGCCTATTCCGTAGTAGAAATGAGAGAGAATAACTTTGGATTTTATTATGAGTTTCTCGAAGACTTCAAGGCAACATGATGCCATATGGGTTGTTATGGACCGATTCACAAAGTCAGCTCATTTCTTACCTGAGAGGGAGGATATGACATTAGATCAGTTAGCCCGAAGGTATGTGAATGAAGCAGTAAGATTACATCCAATGTCCATTTTATCAAATTTGGATCCCAGCTTTACCTCGAGATTTTGGAAAATCTTACAGACAGCTATGGGTACGAAGTTGAACTTTAGTACTACATTTCATGTTTAGAAAGACAGACAGAGTGAGAGAATGATTAAGACTATTGAGGATATGCTCAAAGCTTGTGTTTTGGAGTCCCAAGGAGCATGGGATCAGTATGTAGCTCTGATTGAGTTTGCTTATAACAATAACTATCACAGTATTATTAGAATCGCACCGTATAAGGCGTTATATAGTAGAAAGTGTCGTTCGCCATTATATTGGGATGAAGAGGGTCCAAGGATGGTTGAAGGCCCAAAACTGATTCAAGATACTATTGATAAAGTGAAACTGGTCGAGAATAGAATTGAAGCAACCCAAGATAGACAGAAGAGTTATGTGGATCAGCACCAGAGAGATATGGAGTATCAAGTAGGAGACAAAGTATCTCTGAAAGTATCGCCTTGGTGAGGAGCGATGAGGCTTGGTAAAAAAGGCTAAGCTTAGCCCTAGATATATTGGTCCATATGATTATCGAGAGAATTGGACCATTGGCTTACAAGTTAGCACTACCTACTAAAATGGCTCATATACACAATGTAAGTATGCTCACAAGATATCGGTCTAATCTGACACATGTATTACAGGCTCAAGAGGTTGAAATTGCTAGTAACATGAGTTATGTAGAGGAACCGGTAAAGATAGTGGATATTAAAATAAGCAGTTGAGAAACAGAGTGATCCCTTTGGTGAAAGTCCTTTGGAAGAATCATTTAAGTGAAGAAGCTACATGAGAAACAGAGGAGCACATGAGGAATCAATACCCCCATTATTTGGATAATCAGGTAAGAATTTTAAGGACGAAATTTCATAAGGAGGGGAGAACTGTAATATCTTGATTTCCTATACTAAGGGTTAGAACCTAGATTTCTGTATATGAGAAATAACATTGAGAAATTAGGAAATACATTTTAGGCTCATGCATATCATTAGCATACACACACGTGAATTATTGATTTTTGTACACACTACAAAGATTAGACATGCACTCATTTGACATATTCTAGGGTATAATTGATTTTAAATGATTATGATATGAATAGTGAATTTTATATCATTTTGGATGATAAAATTATAATTAGTGATTTATAAATTTTTTGCTAAATTTTGGAGATTTCTAAAATTATAGGTATTTTTGGACTAGGAAAAATGCCAAGTGGCAAGAAAAATCGATTCGTGGTAGTAGAAATAGTTGATATATGGCAATAGAAATAATTGACACATGGCTTAACGATTTAATGAAAAGTGTGATAGAAATTGGGAGACAATTGGTTTAGAAATTGGAGGATAAATGGACTAGTGATTAAAAGGGCTAAGTGGGAACCTCAAGAAGTAGACATGCGGCAATTGATAAGTGTCACTTGCGTAGCCATATATCTCACCCACAACATTCACATTTAATGAAAGACTATGTTAAATTTTTGTCTTTCATTTTCATTTTATGCTTTCTTTGTTATATTCTTCTTTATTCTCTCAAAGTTACGACATTCTCACTCTCACAACCCTACCGTTAACATTGAGTTGCTATCATCGTACACTTTAGCCACTTCAAGATCCGTGCTATCTCTTCTTTTTATCACGAAAAGAACCCACCTATTCTACCGTGGTAAGATGATGTTCGTGTATGTTGGTGGAGCTAGGGTTTACGTGATTTTGAAGAAGCTTTGAGTTAATAAAGTAATTAGCATATTAATCTTTATGGTTGTTTAAATATAAACATAGGTGATGATAGTTTAAAGGTCAAATGATCATGATAGTGGAGTTAAATATATGTCGTAATGTGGATGAAAAAATAACTAAGTTTATTTCATATTTTTGTGTATATGATGAGTAATAAATTATGAAATGTTATAGGAATGATTTTTGAGATGGATTGATAGTAAAAATGGTGATGAATGAGTGATAAATGTTGATGAATAAATGCATGTGTTTATGTCCTGTTTTGGGTTGATGATGAGTGCAAAAAATTTGATGGATGAGTATATATGTTTGTGTTCTATTTTGAGAGTATGAAAACCATGAGTTATAAGTTGTTATGTAGATGAAATAGGTTGTGAATTTAGGGTATAATGAAGGTGAAATTTATGTTTAAAAAAGATGTTTAGCAATGTTCTTTAGACAAAAAGAATTAGGATTTATGTATGATAAAGAATAATGATATTGTGCTCTGTTTTATGTTGATGATAAACCATAGTTATAGATTGTTTTATGGTTCATATTGGGATATAATTGAGGTGAGAATGAAGAGAAGAATAAAGTAGAAATGATTAACTATGCAAGAGATGTATTAAATATATTACAGAAGGGATCATGTAAATGGTAATGATTCAAATGAATAGATTTTTTGTGGATTTTATTGCAACTAATATGGTTGCTAGGGTAGCATAGAATGAAGTTGCATAAATGGACAAGAATTATGGAAGAATTGGAGTGTTAATAATGTTATTTATATTTTGGAATTCGTGTAAAAATGAAGTAAAAAAGACAACACACGATTGTGGCCTTCAGTGCACAATCATGGCTTAGATAATTAGGTTCTATCACAATCGTGGCAAAGTCCCCATAGTAGTTGCCTATTGCTTAGGGTTCTGTCATGATCATGGGAGGGTCCAGCATGGTTGTGGGCTGGCATATTAAGAAAAATGTTGTCTTTTAAGTGATGTTTGAAATAACTAATGATAAGGTACCTTCCTATGATGCATAGAGGCTTAAAATTAACCTAGTTTAATGATGGATAAGGTGATTAAAGTGTTCTTATGAATGTTAACGTTATTTAAAGGAGATGAATGATGTGTATTAAGCATGATGTGAATTAAGGATATATACCTAGAATAGTCAAATTTAACACGCATTATATATGATACATATACATATTTATATGATTGAATACTTATGTGATTGTGCAAATTAGTAATGTGTATAAATGTGTGTATTACATGATATAGAAAAGCAAATCAAACAACTGCATCTAGATATTGCTAGAATGTCAAGACAATAGCTATCTAGAGCATACTGTGTGTAACCTAGATGTTTCTCACTAGGGATAATTGTATTTGACTACATTTTGATTATTGAATTGATAATTATATGAATGTGAAAAATGTTGGAAATTGATGGTTTGAGGAGTTTAATAACTGAGAACATATTGGAAGTGCCTCATTGGATGTGAATTTGAAAGAAATAAGTATTCTCAAAATGTCAGACTTAGGTTCGACGAATATGTGAAAATGAATGTGTAAACTGAATAAAAGTGGCTGATTACATATATGTGATTTTGATGCATTTCACTACTTGATATGCATGACCAGATAAAGGCAGTAGTGACCAAAGTAGCTAGTGAAAAAGAACTTAAAGTTTAGAATGTGTATAAGATCCACAGGCCCCTAGTAAAATGAGCTCAGTATTCATAATGAATATAGGATAGTTATCAGTGAGCCTAGTATCTACAACAGATATAGGATAATTAAAAAGGCACTCAATCACAACAAAGTAACAATTGAAAGTGAGTCACATGTGCATTGCATATACATTTTAATATGTATGTTTTGAATGATTGAAATGATTTATTTGAACTGTCTAAATGAGAAATATGAAATAAGTGAACGAAAAAAATTGTATTTGATATAATATGATGATTAGTGAAGTGATGTCATATGTGATGATAAAACTCATCAAAATTGAAACATTGATTTTCAGGTACGAGAGAGGGGACTTAGCTTCTAAGACAAATTAGAAGAAGCTTCTAAGACAAATTAGAAGAAATTTAGTACTGCTTTTGGACTCAAGAAATGGCTCAAAGATCAGTCAACTAAGACTGAAGAGTTAGATAGAGTTTTGTATAATTCCTCTTTCATGCAGTATAATTTATAAAAAGAAGAGTAGACTCTAGTAAGCTTTTGGTATTGTATATATGGATTATGTATGAAATGATACATTGTATTTCATTTTATAAATGAAACGAGGAATTGAGTTTTTTTGGATATTTTTGTTACTTATTTTCTTTTTTGAATATTTTCTTTTTTGATATTATTTGGTAAGAACTTATAATTATGAATAAAAATTAAAGTGGTTCAATCTCTGCAGAACAAATCAAGAACAAGAAAAAAGGACCTATTTTTTTCTATAAACATTTTTTGTTTATATACAGCTACAATTACAATCAAATATAAAAACAATCAAATACAAAAAGTTCAGAAAATCTATAATTGATTGTACTTTAATTAATATTAATTAAATTAAATTAATATTCATTTCAAAAAAATTCAAATTGAATTTTAAATTCTACTCAATTTGAAATTATAAATAAATCAAAATTCATTCTAATAAGTTAACATTAACATTCTAGTGAGATTTATACTATAATTGTTTTCACTTTGTCTTATTTCCTATATCCATAGTCATAGAGATCGAATTCGTATTAGAATTCATGAACTAGGGTAAGGGAATGCCTAATTGGCAAAAAGGCGAAGAAAAGAAGGAGATCAATAATCATCTGCTTCTGGAAGAAATCGAAGAATTTCTTGGGAATCCTACAAGATCCATTCGTTCTTTTTTCTTTGACAGATGGTCAGAACTTCATCTGGGTTCGAATCCCACTGAGAGGTCCACTAGAGATCAGAAATTGTTGAAGCAAGAACAAGATGTTTCTTTTGTCCCTTCCAGGCGATCGGAAAATAAAAAAATTACAAAAAAATAGAGCAAATTAAAAAAATAAAAGGGAGAGATATATTAGAAATTTTGACTTTTTTTTCCTGTTTTTTGTATCAAGCGTTTCGAGAGAACAAAGGTATTATATCATTTCATATCATTGCATGGCGGATCGGTGAATTATTGGGCCGAGTTGGATTTGAACCAGCTTAGACATATTGCCAACGAATTTACAGTCCGCCCCTATTAACCGCTCGGGCATCGACCCAGGAAGAATCAATTCCATACTTATTATATTAGTAATTATATTAATAATCCATGA
>JANIIA010072812.1:0-10363 GCA_027478495.1 Erythroxylum alaternifolium
ACTATCTCCAAATCTTCATTTGATTTCTTCTCTTCTTTTTCCTATTTTCCATAATACTCTATAAATTCCAAAATAGATCCTAAATTCCCCAAAATTCACAAATATAATAATTTCACTAGTCAATAAAATTTTACAAAAATTAATAAATTCGAAATTCATAATTTTCCCAAAAATCACAACTCAGTCTAAATATACCCAAAATCATTCATGAATGCATGTACAATTATTTTCATGTGCAAAACCTTCACTATTCACGTGTAATTGTATGCCATATTATGCATGAGCATGAAAAATTCATTTTTAAGCTCTCATTAATCACTCATATTTACTATTCTAACCTCCCAAAGGTAACGGGATGTTACAGTGTGTACTGACCATGCAACTTTGAAATACTTGATGATAAAATCGGCTCGATGCTAAACCAACACTAATTCGTTGGGTGCTACTTTTGTAGGAGTTTGACATTGAGCTGAGGGATAAGAGCAGAGCTGAGAATTTTGTAGTTGATCACTTATCAAGGTTAGATGAAGCTGCCATGGAGAGTGCAACAAAAAAGGACATTCAGGAGACTTTTCTTGATGAGCATCTGATGGTGATGATAGTCACTCCTTGGTTTGCAGACTATATAAACTACCTTGCCGGTAATATCTATCCCCCTGATCTTTCTTATGCTCAAAAGAAAATTTTTCTGTCTGACATAAGATACTATCTTTGGGATGATCCTTTGCTTTACAAGATTTGTGTGGATGGTATTGTTAGGTGCTACATTCCTGAAGAGAAAATGTCCTCTGTATTACATCATTGTCATTTTAGAGAGGCGGGGGGACATTATAGTGCATCTAGGATAGCTCATAAAGTTTTAGAGTGTGGTTTTTATTGGCCCACCTTATTTAGGGATGCATATGCATTTGTCAAATCTTGTGATAGGTGTCAAAGGGTCGAAAATATTAGTAGGAGATATGATATGCCATTGACTAACATTCTTGTTTGTGAGGATTTCAATATTTGGGGTATAGACTCTATGGGACATTCCCTAAGTCTTTCTCTAATCAATATATATTGGTTGTTATTGATTATGTTAGCAAGTAGATGGAAGCAGAGGCATTTCCAACAAATGAGTTTAGACGTGTTGTTAAATTTTTTAAGAAGAATATTTTTACACGTTTTAGCACACCTAGGGCTATCATTAGTGATGGGGGTAGCATTTTTGCAACAAACTTTTTGATTCATTGTTAGCTAAGTATGGGGTAACCTATAAGGTTGCTACTCCATACCACCCCCAAACTAGTGGACAAGTTGAAGTCTCAAAAAGGGAATTAAAGAAAATATTAGAGAAAACTGTTAATGCTTCTAGACGGGACTGATCGTTAAAGTTAAATGATTCACTTTGGGCATATAGGACCGCATTTAAGACACCAATAAGCATGTCACCATTCAAGATAGTGTATGGAAAATCTTGTCATCTTCCAGTTGAGTTAGAGCATCGTGCATACTAGGTTACAAAATTTCTTAACTTTGATTTTTCTTCTGCAGGTGCTAAGAGACTTATGCAGCTTCACGAGCTTAAAGAGTTTCGCTTAGATGCTTATAACAATTCAAAGTTGTATAACAAGCGTGTGATGAAGTGGCATGACAAGGAGATCCTCTACCGAGACTTTAAGATAGGCGACTAGGTATTGATCTACAACTCTCGTCTTCTTCTTTTTCTAGGGAAGCTTAAGTCAAGGTGGTATGGTCCATTCACTGTGATCCAAGTCCTTCCTTTTGTGGTCCTTGAGGTAAAACGAGAAAATGAAAATTCCTTCAAGGTAAATGGACAACGAGCTAAATTGTATATGCCCAGGTATGTGGATAATTCTGAGGAGTGATTGTGTCTTCATGACAGTTCGCCTCCTTGATCACAGTGCACACCTTCCAGTAAGACTGTAGTTTTCTTTCTTTTCTTTTCTTGTTATTTCCTTTGCATTTCTTTGAGTTATTTTGAGTTTTCTTTAGGTTTGCATGGTTGGTGACAAAGAGTTATTGGCCGATTCTTTTTCAGGGAAGTTTCATCTTCCTTTTTTCCCTCTTTGTGTTTGATTGTTGATTATTTGAACATTAGGGACAATGTTCATATTAAGTGTGGAGGGGATTGAGATTATGTGCATCCTGATGTTTATAATATTGATATTGATGTTGAGAGATACACACTTGAATGGTTGCGACTCTTTTGGTAGCTAACTTGGGTTCCATTTATGATAAATTTGACCATACTATTATGTCAAAGTAATTGGATGGAGAGTTGAGTTGTATGCGTGAACTTGGAATAGACAGCTTGAGAGGATAGTGAACCATGTGGATTGATTAAAGTATTCAATTACGTAAACTTTGTCAATAACTAATGCTGAGTGACGAGGCAATGTATAAAGTTTTGATGGATTTTCATTTAAGCACATGTGAGGTCTTGAGCTCTATGACTGCATCTCATAGTCATTTATTTTCTTTGTTGTACGTGAGGCTTTCTTATGTGGATTACCTTTGAAACTTGCTCTGAACCTGCTTGACACTACTAGTTACATGGCTTATGGACATGATAAAGGCCTTCTTTGTTTTTAACCTTTAGCTTAAATAACCCACCTAGTTATTTTTCCCTTGTTATCCCCTTTGAGCCTTTGACTTTGTTGTTTTCATATTAATCACATCACATTGAAACCTAAAAACATTTTAGTCTGACCCTTTCACAAGTTGAATGAAGTACTAAGTATTTGATGTCCTTGACTTAGGGACTTTTGTTTTATACGCTATTTTGAGATGTTTTAGAGGTAAATCTACTCAGTTTTTGATTTGTGCTACTACTATCTTCTTTTATCATTATTGTTACCAAAAAACAAAAACAAAAACAAAAACCAAAAAAACAAAAAAAAGGGAAAAAAAAGATCAAATAGTATCATTAGATAGTGATGAGTAACTGTAATCCCGTGTTCTGTTTGCGCATTTCAGAATTTCTTTTTGATTGTCCCAAGTTACCTAGTAATTTGTGAATGCTTGTGAGTAGCCTTTACCTTTTTTTACTTTACCTTAACCTAAGCCCCATTACAGCCTTCACTAAAAGCCCTTTTGATCCATGATGACATGTACTCTATGTTGTAAACAATAGGTGAATTTGCAAGCTTATGGTACTGTAATTTCTTAGGAAGCTTTGAGCGAAACATAACCCTTATACACTTGAGTGACATGGGTGAATATTGAGAGGAAAGCTCATTTTAATTTTATACCTACTTTTGATCAAAGCTATCTACCTTTGAATTTGTTTATGTGTATTGATGAAAAGATTATGCTATAAGTAGTAGCTTGACACTTGAGTTTGCCCAATTTTAAAGGATTGCAAGCATTTGATTTTCGTTGAAAATGAAATGACAAGATACATTGGTTGTGATCCAAGTAAGATGCTTGAGAACAAGCAACAATTCAAGTGTGGGGGTGTTGTTAATGGGCATTTTGTATTAATTTTTGACACATAAATTGCTAGACTCTTGTCCATTTAATATTTAAGTTGCACTAACTAAAAGTTATTTGTTTTAATTTTAGGCACATATTGGCTTTGGAACATTTGAGAGTATAAAGCAAGAAAAGCCCTCAAAATAAGCAAGGATACCACCTAATCAAGTTTGGCATTGACAGAATGTGAAGGCTGGGAATTTATTCAATACAAAGAAAAAAAAAGGAAAAGTTGGCGGCTAAGGTTGTGCGTGGTTAAGGAGGAAAACCAGAAGAGAGGATAGTGAAAAAGACAAAGAAAGAATGTGAAACATGAAGAAAGGCTAGAGCTATATTGAAAAATGCTGGGTGCGTGAGTAAAAGACAAGCATAGCGTAAATAAAAAGGCTGCAAAAGAGAAAAGTTGGTGGCTAGACAGCATGAAAAATAGAAAAGAAAGTAGCATGAAAGAGTTTTGTGTGTGTAAGAGAGGAGCAGAGAGTGTAGCATGAGTAAAAAAATAAGCATTGGCGGCGCAGAAAGTGAACTGATTAAACATGATTATAGGCATGATTAAAGGAATAGAAAACATTAGCAAGGGACAAAAGACACAGAGGCGCAGCCCTTACTGACCATACTCCTCTCCATTCACGTTGCACCAGGAATATAGACACTCCACTCACGATTACATACCAATCCTTACACGAAGTGAGTTAAGGAGGAGAGAAGGTTTAAAACGTTGCAGATGTGGAGATTCTACAGAGACACTCGTTGAAACATTAGCTAGTGGAGACACACAAAAATAACGCAGGAGGTGGCAAACATTAAACAAGTAGCTGGTGGTGTGAAGAGAGCGTGTAGAGGCTGGAAAAACTATTGGAGAAATACGCAGTAGCTAGAAAGTTAATTAGACTAAGTGAGCATCGTGGTCGAGAGTATACTGCAAGAGTTGCTGGTGGAGAGGATATTACGTGAGCAACATCATTGAAGGAGAAGAAAGTGACAAATGGGGGGAGGAAGCCGATGGCAGCAGCTGGTGGCAATAAAATGAAGAGAAGGAGCTAACAAAGGAGAAGGGACATGTATGAATATGGTGGACACAAACCTTATTTGTCATGTCAATGAATAGTAATAAAAGAGGAGGCTGGCTACACCATGTACGTGAATAGAAGACAAAAGCATGAGAAGAGTTGTATTGTGGTAATGAATTTGAATGGGTGGACCACCAACTTATTTGTCACATCAGTGAAATAGGAAAGAGGGAGATAATTGCAGTAGCAAAGAGAACTTTAGTGGGTGAGACGTTTTTTTTAATATCCTATTGTCACGATTTTACATGAACAAAGGGTGGAATCAACGGTAGTGGTAGAGGACGTCGACATTAGATAATTTTTTGGACAGCAACAATCATCTCTCTCAAAGATTATATATCGGGTGTTTTGTTTTTAATTTTTACTTCGTAATTCCTTAATTATTTTAATTTTGTGGATTTAATCAATGCAACCATATATTATGACCATGATTTATGTTACATTGATGAACATGTGTGAGTAAGTTGTTAAGGTTAAGAGTGATATTAGATTAGGACATTATCGTGGTATTAATTTTTGCTTTATTGAATGCATATTTAGTCTTAATTTAGCTTGATCACCTAGATTACGACTAGATGATTGAATGCCACAATCAATGGGATCTAATTTCTAAAGTGTAGACCAACCTTAGGATCTTGTGTGAGGATACCTAAGATTAGCAAACTTAATCAAGCGACATACTTTATGGTTTCGCCATGGCGAAACTTATTTGTTGCTGTGGCAAACCCTCCACTGCTGTCACTCTAAAATCTCTTTTAAATCCAACGCTATCCACCTATATTTCATATAACCCTCACGGGATCGCCATGAATCGAGACCCGAGCCCAACATGTTTGGTATCAGAGCTTTGGTTTGGTATACAATCAAGCTTAGAGTGCATAGTAGGATGACTTGTTATGCTATATGGTAAATTGTTTGCATTGTTAAATTGATTAAATTGCATTAAATAACATGCATACATGTAAGAAATAGGATTGAAATAAAATGTAAGCTAATCCTTAGTGTTTCTATTGAAGGAGTGAAATGCCACCTCGTAGGAGGACACGAGGAATATTACAAGGATCGGTTGCACCTGACCCTCCGCTAAGAGAAGAGGGCACGGATGAGTCTAGAGCCCCAGGGGATGTTGAGGCTTCTGTAGGGCACAGTATTGAGCCCTCTAGCTCACAGACACAGGAGTCGCCTATTCTGCTAGAACAAGTTTCTCCCTTGGGTCCGAGATTGTTTCAGGCATTTATTCAAGCCTTTATCTAGGCTAAGGGTTAGATGCCGCAAGCTTCTGCTTTGGCCCCAGTTAAGAAAGGGAAGCAATTCAACAAGCTGAGGAAGTATGGGGCAGTGAATTTCTATGGGACCACGGATCCAGAAGAAGTAGAGACTTGGATGAGAAAGACCGAGAGGATACTGGATCTAATAGATTGTGAGGATGATGAGAAGGTTGTGTATACTGGTAGTTTGCTTCAAGGAGATGCTTTGCATTGGTGGGAGAGTATGCCGGGGAGTCAGATGAGACTGCCAATGCTCACATGAAAAGATTTCTTAGCAATGTATAAAAAGAAGTATTTGTCTAAAGTGTACATCCAGCAAAAGCAGAGAGAGTTTTTGAGCCTCATTTAGAGGGAGATGACGATGAGTGAATATAAGCGCCGATTTACACAATTGGCCCGCTATACAGTTGAGTTAATGATGAGCGAAGCAGCTAGGTGTCAAAGATTTGAAACGGGACTGCACTTGGCCATCAGAGATAAAGTGGTGGCACAGAATTTTTGCGACTTCCAACAGCTGGTTGAAGCAGCATTGAGAGTGAAAAATGTGGAGAACATCAAGAGTGTAGTGAACAAGAAAAGAAAGGGGAGAAAACAGTCCAAGAGGGGAGGTGGTACTTCTATGCCCGAGAGGAGTACCAGGGCTTTCCCTGTATAGTCTGAGGAGAGGAGCAGTGGTGCAAGCAGGCCTAGACTTATGAGAACTTCTACTGTTTCACATCAAGCCTCAACGGCTGGAGGCAGCAGGAGGGGAGATAGGGATAAGCCACCCATTCCCTAATGTGAACACTGCGGAAGGTTTCAAAGATGGTAATGTTACCGATTGACTAGAGCGTGTTTCAATTGTGGGGAAAAAAGACATATGGCAAAAGAATGACCTCAGAATCCAAGACATGAGACAAGTCAGATGCAAGCTTCAAAGAGGGTCGAGACAGTGGGACACAGGACAGTAACGAAAGTGGGCAATAAAAGCACCAGCTAGAGTGTTTGCTATGACGAGGGAGGATACAGAGACAGTTCTGGAGGTCGTCATTGGTACGGTTAGATTATCTGATGATGACATAATTATTTTGATTAATCCAGGTTTTACCCATTCGTTTGTGTCATCGAGTCAAACTGTGCATAGTGGAGAATTAAGCCCATTGGATACTCCTTTGAAGGTGAGTACTCCAATTGGCCAATGTATTATTAGTAGTCAAGTATACAGAGATTGTGAGATATGTATTGGAGGGGCGCAATTAGTGGTGGATCTAATGCCATTGAGGATGGGAGGATTATATGTGATTTTGGGTGTGGACACCTTAGAGAAATATAATGCCAATTTGGATTGCAAACAAAAGATTGTGCAGTTTGAAATTGGCAATGGTAAAAAGGTGGTGTTTGTAAGAGATAGAAAAGTGAGTCCGACTAAAATGGTTTCAGCTTTAACAGCAGAAAAACTGATAAGGAAAGGATGTGAAGCATTTTTGGCCTATGTGGTAGACACAAAGGCAGATAGAGGGAAGTTTGAAGAAATATATATGCTCATGGAATTCCTAGATGTCTTTCCCGAGGAATTACCAGGACTACCACCACCTAGAAAAATTGAATTTCCCATAGAGCTTCTTCCGGGCATAATGCCAATATCGATTCTGCCTTATAGAATGGCTCCGGTGGAATTGAAGGAGCTTAAGTAGTAACTGGGATAATTATTGGAGAAAGGGTTCATAAGGCTGAGCTCTTCATCTTGAGGAGCTCTGGTCCTTTTTGTAAAGAAGAAAGATGGATTGTTGAGGATGTATGTGGATTATAGGAAGCTCAACCATGTCACTATTAAGAACAGATATTCGCTCCGATGCATAAATGATTTGTTTGATCAGTTACAAGGGGAAAAGGTCTTTTCTAAGATAGATTTGAGATTAGGCTACCACTAATTGCGGATAAAGGAGTCCAATGTGTTAAAGACTTCTTTTAGAACACGGTATAGCCACTTTGAGTTCTTGGTCATGCCTTTTGGGTTAACAAATACACCTGCAGCTTTCATGGATTTGATGAATAGAGTCTTCAAGCTTTTCTTAGACCAATTTGTCATAGTCTTTATTGATGACATATTGGTTTATTCTAAGAGTGACGAGGAGCATTAGGAACAATTAAGGCTTGCTTTGAATACATTGAGGAAGGAAGAGTTATATGCTAAATTTGATAAATGTGAAATTTGGTTAAGGAAGTGGTGTTCCTTGGACATGTAGTTTCAGAAAAAGGAGTGCATATGGATCCGAGGAAGATAGAAGTAGTTGTGAAATGGGAAGCACCTAAGATTGTAGCTGAAGTGAGAAGTTTCTTGGTTTAGCTAGATATTACAGAAGGTTTGTGGAGGGTTTTTCTATGATAGCTGCTCCACTTTCCAAATTGACAAGAAAGAACCAGAAGTTTGTATGGATAGAAGAATGTCAGAAGAGCTTTGAGGAGCTTAAGTACAGATTGACGAGTGCACCAATTTTGACCTTGCCTTCGGGTAGTGATGGATACACAGTGTGCAGTGATGCCTCGAGGAAGGGATTAGGTTATGTGTTGATGCAAGGAGATAAGGTGATTGCTTGTGCTTCTAGACAATTGAAACCTTATGAGTTGAATTATCCTACGCATGACTTGAAGTTAGCTGCCATAATTTTTGCATTAAAAATATAGAGACATTATTTATATAGAGTCACTACTAGGGTATTTACAGACCACAAGAGTCTTAAGTATCTGATGAGCCAGAAAGAGTTGAATTTGAGATAGAGAAGATGGTTAGAACTGTTAACAGATTATGACTTGATGATAAACTACCATTTGGGGAAAGCTAATGTAGTAGCGGATGCATTAAGTAGAAAATTGACTATGGCACATGTGGAGACAGTGTACCTTCCTTTTTTGGAGGACTTAGCCAGACTTAAGATGACATTGAGGCAAGTTGAGCCTGATTGTGTATTGGCTAATTTTAGAGTGAGGCTAATATTGAATGAGAAGATTAGGGAATTGTAGGAACAGGGTGAGTACTTGAGCAAGCTCAGAGAAGAGATTAAAAATGGTAAGCCTTCTGAAATAGAGGTAAGGGAGAACGGATTGATGGTGGTAGATAACCGATTATGTATTCTAGATATGTAAGGGCTAAAAGAGGAAATTCTTGATGAGGCACACAATGCTCCCTATCCAATGCACCCGGAGAGTACAAGAATGTATAGAGATTTGAAGGAGCATTTTTGGTGGAAAGGAATGAAGAAGGATATCGCGGAGTATACTAAGAGATGCTTAGTGTGTCAGCAAGTCAAGGTTGAGCATTAGGCACATTCAGGCAAACTTCAGCCTTTATCTATTCCGAAATGGAAGTGGGAGAAGATTACAATGGATTACTTAATGAGATTACCGAGAACTGGTAGGAAGCATGATGCAATATGGGTGATAGTAGATAGGCTGACCAAGTCAGTACATTTTTTACCAATTAAGCAAACAGATTCCTTGAATGCTTTGGACAAGAAATATATGGATGAAATAATCAGGCTTAATGGGATTCCAAGTTCGATAATTTCAGATAGAGATCCCAGGTTCACCTCCAGATTTTCGGAGAGCTTACAAGAGGCTTTGGGAACTAACTTGCACTTTAGTATAGCCTTCCATCCATAGACTGATGGACAATCGGAAAGGACAATACAGACTATGGAGGCAATGTTGAGAGCTTGTGTTATGGATTTTAAAGGCTCATGGGATGATCATTTGCCTTTGATTGAGTTTGCTTACAATAATTCCTATCATTTGGGAATTCAAATGGCACCTTATGAAGCTTTGTATCGTAGGAGGTGCAGGACTCCTATTTATTAGGATGAAGAAGGTGAAAGGAGAGTTGTAGGACCTGAGTTAGTACAGGTGATAGTAGGTAAGATTAAATTAGTGAAACAAAGGATTAAAGCAGCTTAGGACAGAATGAAGAGCTATGTAGATGCAAATAGAAACAATATGAAATTTGAAGTTGGAGACAAGGTGTTTCTTAGAGCTTCGCCATAGAAAGGGGTTTTGAGATTTAGTAAGAAAGGCAAGCTAAGTCCGAGATACATAGGCCCTTATGAAGTCATTGAGAGAAACGAGCCTTTAGCTTATAAATTAGCTTTGCCAATGGAATTATCTAGGGTTCACAATATCTTCTATATATTAATGTTAAGAAGGTATTGATCTGACCCTTCGCACATAGTTCAACCTTCAGAGGTTCAATTGAGGGAAGATTTGACCTATGAGGAGCAACCAGTGGAATTTTTGGATTGGAAGGAAAAAGTTTTGAGAAACAAGGTGGTGAAGTTAGTCAAAGTTGTGTGGAGGAACCATTCGATAGAGGAGGCAATGTGGGAGCCTTTGTAAGCAATGAAAGAGAAGTATCCACACATTTTCAATGACTCAGGTAATAATTTTGAGGACGAAATTTTTTTTAGAGGGGGAGAAATATTGGGCCTTAAGATTTTTTTTAATTTTAGTAAGCATGATTTGAATCAATTTTGTAGTATTGTTAGATAAATCTTTTAATTGGAGTAATTATTATGTCAA
>JANIIA010072823.1:0-10363 GCA_027478495.1 Erythroxylum alaternifolium
ATACATATACATATACATAAATTCATTGCATTTTTGACTTAGCAGATCATACAATTCACATTCTAAATTTTGAGAATTTACATATAAACATAAATGCATCACCACACAAATCAAATCGTGAATTTCATTTAGTCATCACAAAATAACACTCAATTATTTTCCATATTCAATAAACTAAGATGCAATGTGCATATATAATGGCTCGAGAGAATCCCATAAAACAGAATGGAGAAACCGAAGTTTACACCATGAACAAAATGAGTCCATTTTTCAGAGCTCATATGCGACAAGCAGGTAGCCAGGAGAAGACTTTAGGTCAATATGCACATGACGAATAGAATAGTATCTCTCTTGCCCACACAAGCAGATTTTCGATGCTTACATATTTCATATCATATTCATACTTTCATGCTTTTTAAATTTTCTATTTTTCATTAATATCATAGCAGCAGAAATCGTATAAGGCATAAATGATATTAAATTCACAGAACATTTTTTCCCACATTCACAATGATTCAAAACAAACATTTATACACAAAAAATCAAATAATACAGCCCATCATCATAAAAACTATAAACATATTACTCACCTATTTACTTATAAATTCAAGCTCAAGTTTGTTCTTCCTCTTGCTTTTGCCTTCGACTTTCTTAGTTCCCTTCAAACAACATATTTTTATTCAATCAATATACACGAATAAAGCTTTAATTAGATATATTATAAATCTAATGTGGTGGCAGGAATTAAAAGAAAGAGTTAGAAATAAGCTAAGGAGTTAGAAGGCATTAGATTAATAAGGAAGGGTAAGCTTGGAAAGATAAAGGTTGGCCTTAAACTAATAAGAAAAGAAAAGAAGAGAAGAGAGTCGTGCATATAAAGAAAGAAAAAGAGAGAAAGTCATGGAAGAACCTAGAAGAAGAGAAGGAGAACTGAAGCATAGAGAGAAGAGGAAGGAAATAAAGAAAAAGGAGATAAGAAGTGGAAGAAGAAGGTTCAACTGAGTTTTAAGTAACCATTTACTTGTTCTTTTTGTTTTGATAGAAAAAAGGAAGTAGAGAAGATAGGTTATGTGCTAAAAATGAAGAGAAAAAGAAGAGAAACAAGAGATTTGTGTTCTTAGATTTTTATGAACCTTTAACTAAATCTTAGTTCTTCTAGTTAGGAAAACCAAAAGTAGATAAAGTCTAAGCTCATTTTTATTCCTTATTAATCTAATGCCTTCTAACTCCTTAACTTATTTCTAACTCTTTTTGTTAATTCATGCCACCACACTAGATTTATAATATATCTAATTAAATGCCAAAAATGGTTAATTCATGAATTCTAACTTATATTCATGCTTGTTAATTTAATAAATTAAATTCTAAGAAAAATTTGGGGTCCAATATTTCTCCCCCTTAAAGAATTTTTTCCTCGAAATTATCACCTAAGTCCACAAATAGGTGTGGATACTTCTCCTTTATGGATTCCAAAGATTCCCATGTTGCTTTCTCTCTTACATGGTTCTTCCATAAGACTTTAACCAGCTTCATAGTCTTATTTCTTAAGACTTTTTCCTTTGAATCTAAAATATCTACTGGCTGTTCTTCATAAGTCAAATCCTCTTTTAAGTGAACCTCTGATAATTGGACTATGTGTGACGGATCTGATCTATGCCTTCTCAACACCAATACATGGAAGACATTGTGAATTCTAGATAATTCTAGCAGCAGGGCTAACTTGTTGGCTAAAGGCCCAATCTTCTCAATAATCTCATAAGGGCCTATGTGTCTTAGACTGAGTTTACCCTTTTTACCAAATCTTAAAACCTTTTTCCATGGTGAGGCTTGGGGGAATACCTTATCTCCAACTTCATATTCAATCTCCTTCCTATGTGCGTCTGTATAGCTCTTCATCCTGTCTTGAGCTGCCTTGAGTCTCTGTTACACTAAATTAATCTTGTCTACTGTATTTTGTACCAACTCAGATCCTAAAAGTTTCCTTTCACCTTCCTCATCCCAATAAATAGGAGTTTTGCACCTCCTACTATACAAAGCTTCATAAGGTGTCATTTGAATTCCTGAGTGGTAAGAATTATTATAAGCAAACTCAATCAAAGGTAAATAGTCATCCCACGAGCCTTTAAATTCCATAACACAAGCTCTTAACATTGCTTCCAATGTCCTTATTGTCCTCTCTAATTGACAGTCAGTCTACGGATGAAAAGCTGTGCTAAAATGCAACTTAGTTCCCAAAGCCTCTTACAAACTTTCCCAAAATCTGAAGGAGATTCTAGAATCTCTATCTGAGACTATAGAACTCATAATTCTATGAAGTCTGATTATTTCATCTATATATTTCTTACCTAAGGCATTCAAAGAATCTTTCTGTCTAATTGGTAAGAAATGTGCCGACTTAGTTAACCTATCCACAATCACCCATACTACATCATGCTTCCTATTGGTTCTCAATAATCACATTAAGAAATCCATTGTAATTTTTTCCCACTTCCATTCAAGAATAGACAAGGGCTTAAGCTTACCAGCAGGTGTTTGATACTCTACTTTAACTTGTTGACATACCAAGCATTTTCCAACATACTATGCAACATCTTTCTTCATTGCTCTCTACCAGAAATGTTCTTTTAAATCTTTATACATTTTGGTACTCCTCGGATGCATTGCATATGGAGCATTATGTGCCTCATCTAAAATTTCTTTCTTCAGCTCTTGTATATCCGAAACACATAATTTGTTGCCTACCACCATCAGTCAATCTTCTCTTATTTCTATTTCTGAAGGCTTACCATTTTTAATTTCTTCTCTGAACTTGCCTAAGTACTCATCTTGTTTCTGCAATTCCTTAATCTTCTTATTCAATACTGGCCTTACTATAAAATTAGCCAATATACCACTAGATTCGATTTGCCTCAATGTCACCTTCAGTTTGGCTAATTCCTTCAACAAAGGAAGATATATCGTCTTCACATATGCTATAGTAGATTTCCTACTCAGTGCATCCGTTACTACATTAGCTTTCCCCGAGTGGTAGTCTATCATCAAGTCATAGTCATTTAATAATTCTAACCACCTTCTTTTCCTCAAATTTAACTCTTTTTGGCTCATCAAATATTTAAAACTCTTGTGGTTCGTAAATACCTTAGTGGTGACTCCATATAAGTAATGTCTCCATAATTTCAACGAAAAGACTATAGCAACCAATTCTAAGTCATGCGTGGGATAATTCATCTCATAGGGTTTTAATTGCTTGAAAGCATAAGCAATCACTTTATCTCCTTACATCAACACACACCCCAATCCTTTCCTCGAAGCATCGTTATATATTGTATATCCATCACCACCAGAAGGCAAAGTCAGAATTGGTGCAGTTGTAAGCTTCTTCTTTAATTCCTCAAAGCTCCTCTGACATTCTTCTGTCCATACAAATTTTTGACTCTTCCTTGTTAATTTGGTAAGTGGAGCTACAATCATGGAAAAGCCTCCTACGAATCGTCTGCAATAAGTGACTAATCCAAAGAAACTCCTCACTTCTGCTACATTCTTGGGTGCTTCCCATCTAACAACAGCTTCTATTTTTTGTGGATTTATATGTACTCATTTTTTTGAAATAAAATTTCTAAGAAACACCACTTCCCTTAGCCAAAATTCACATTTACCAAGTTTGGCATATAGCTCTTTCTCCCTCAATGTCTTCAAGGAAATCCTTAAATGCTCTTCATACTCCTTATTGCTTTTGGAATAAACCAATGTATCATTAATAAAAACTATGATAAATTAGTCTAGGAAAGGTTTAAAGACTCTATTCTTTAAGTCTATGAAGGCTATAGGGGCATTAGTTAATCCAAAGGGCATAACTAAGAGCTCAAAATGCCCATAGTGTGTTATGAAAGCAATCTTTGACACATCGGGCTCTTTTATTCTCAATTGATGATAACCCGATCTCAAGTCTATCTTGGAGAAGACTTTTGCTCATTGTAATTGATCAAACAAATCATCTATGCGTGGGAGAGGATATCTATTCTTAATAGTAAAATAATTGAGCTTCCTATAATCCACATACATCCTCAAGGATCCATCTTTCTTTTTCACAAAAAGAATTGGAGCTCCCCAAGGAAAAAAGCTAGGCCCAATAAAACCCCTTTCCAACAGCTCTTCTAGCTACTCTTTAAGCTCCTTCAATTCTTCCGGAGCCATTCTATAGGGTGGAATAGATATTGGTACCGTGCCTGGAAGAAGCTCTACAGTGAATTCAATCTCTCTAGGTGGTGGTAGTCCTGATAATTCCTCTAGGAAGACATCTAGAAATTCCCTAACTATAGGAATGTTTTCTAATTTTTCTTCATCTACCTTCGTATCTACCACATATGCCAAGAATCCTTAACATCCTTTCTTCATCATTTTCTCTGCTGTTAGAGCTGAAATAATTCTAGACGGGCTTGCTTTCTTGGTTCCCACAAACACCACCTTTTCACCTTTGTCCAATGCAAACTCTACCGTCTTCTGTTTGCAAATCAAATTGGCACTATATTTTTCTAAGGTGTCTATGCCAAAAATCACATCTAATCCTTTCATCTCTAATGGCATTAAATCCACCACTAATTTCACCTCACCAATACATATTTCACACTCTCGATAAATATGAATAATAATGACATATTGGCCAATTGAAGTACTAACCATCAAGGGACTATCTAGTAAACTCAAATTTCTATCACGTATAATGTTGGGACCCCGCCCTTGCGAGTCACGTGCCTGACGTCCTAAGTGACATCTGGATGCGCATCCCACAAAGGTGGCATGCCCACACTAGCCAATCCTCAAACGAACTCACTTTACCTATTTTTGGACATATTTGTGGGAAAACTCAAGGTGGAATTTTAATTTGACCTCTTCAGAACATTTTGTTCCCCCTTGATCTTAAGATTCTAATGACACCAAAATCATTCAATTAGTTCAAAAATCTGAAAGTTAGGGCCCAAACATTTTCAGACTGTTATTAACTGAAACAATACACTGCACATAAATTCCATCCAGAAATTGAAAGTCTTAGGGACTGAATTAAAATTAAATTCCTTCAAATAATTTGTAGCTCTATGTTTCTAGTTTATTTAGAAAGAAGAATCATCTAATTTGAAGGTCGGACAACAAAGTTATGGCTGAAGGAATCAAACAAGGTTTTGTCCTCAATCATATTGAACCTGTTTTGGTATAATTAACATAACTTCCTCTAGAGATGTCTAATTAAGGTCATTCTTAGATAGTTTGAAAGAGAACTTATAAATATACAACTTTCATGAAGACTTTGAAGGAAGATTTTGTCATTTAGAGGGTCAAAATTGGACCAGAAGATTCTAACTATGGTGCATAAGAAGATGTTTTGTCTACAGTGCATAAAGAAGATTTTGTCTACAGTGCATAAGAAGATAGAAGAAGCAATAAGATAGAAGAAGCAAAAAGATAGAAGAAGTGAAAGATAGAAGAAGCAAAAGATAAAAGAAGCAAAAAGATAGAAGAAGCTAAGGATAGAAGAAGCAAAAAGATAGAAAAAGCAAAAGATAGAAGAAGAAAAAGATAGAAGAAGAAAAAAGATAGAAGAAGCCAAAGATAGAAGAAGCAAAAAGATAGAAGAAGCAAAAGATAGAAGAAGCAAAAGATAGAAGAAGCAAAAAGATAGAAGAAGACAAAGATAGAAGAAGCAAAAAGATAGGAGAAGCAAAAGATAGAAGAAGCAAAAGATAGAAGAAGCAAAAAGATAGAAGAAGCCAAGGATAGAAGAAGCAAAAGATAGAAGAAGCAAAAAGATAGAAGAAGCCAAAGATAGAAGAAGCAAAAAGATAGAAGAAGTAAAAGATAGAAGAAGCAAAAAGATAGAAGAAGCAGAAAGATAGAAGAAGCAGATGGTCAACTTAAGACGATATGACGTCATCGCAGAAGATGTGACGTCATCATAGAAGAAGCAGAAAGTAGAAGAAGCAAAAAGATAGAAGAAGCAGAAAGATAGAAGAAGCAGAAAGATAGAAGAAGCAGATGGTCAACTTAAGACGATATGATGTCATCACAGAAGATGTGACGTCATCATAGAAGAAGTAGAAAGTAGAAGAAGCAAAAAGATAGAAGAAGCAAAAAGACAGAAGAAACAGAAAGTAGAAGAAGCAAAAAGATAGAAGAAGCAAAAAGACAGAAGAAGCAGAAAGATAGAAGAAACAGATGGTCAACTTAAGACGATATGACGTCATTACAGAAGATGTGACATCATCATAGAAGAAGCAGAATGTAGAAGAAGCAAAAAGATAGAAGAAGCAGAAAGATAAAAGAAGCAGATGGTCAACTTAAGACGATATGATGTCATCACAAAAGATGTGACGTCATCACAGAAGATGTGACATCATCATAGAAGAATCAAAAAGTAGAAGAAGCAAAAAGATAGAAGAAGTAGATGGTCAACTTAAGTCGATATGACGTCATCATAGAAGATGTGACGTGATCACAGACCCAAACTCTCGTTATTCATCATAACTGTCATGTACATACTTCCTACACATCATCACCACTTATAACGCTCATATCTCTCAACTCCAATGTCTAAAAATTTCATACTGTATATCATTGGAAAGCTAGAAAAATAATCTACAATTTCTTAGAAGGCAACTTCATCCAATTCAGCCTAAATCAATACAGTATTTCCCTTGAAGCCAGAGCACACATTCTCACCCTTATGAATAACTTAAAAAAAAACAATAAACAAATTTGACATACCATCGGCAAAACACAAAAATAATTCATTAAAATAAAAATATAAGAGTTTTTACAAAGGTTTAGTGGGCATTTTCAGCCATAATACATCAATATCTCAAAATGCCCAAATACAAATAAGATACATGAAAAGTAATTTGCTCAAAATGCAACTAAAGCCTTGTGGTTACAAATCTAGCTTAAACACAAAAGATACAAAAATTTAAAACACAAAAGATACAAAAATTTAGAGTGATGCCTTGATTCTCTTTCACTCGATCTCATTTTCTTCTCCTGAAGATGGGTCGTAAAGGGGGGTGGGCTTAAAAGCTCATGGGTAACAAATTTATAACCAGTAACAAGCAAACCGTTGAAATAGTTTACATTGAATCATAAACGTATATTTCTCAATTCTCAAATCATCAAACACTTTATAAGCAACTTAAATCATGCATTCAATAAACTTGTCAACACATAAGCACATCAAAATGGTTTGGGTGATCCAAAATAAAATGTACTACACATTTCCCCTAAGGGTCCTATGTAGCCGTGAGCAAAATGTACTATCGCAATTCTACTTAACGGTCTTGTGTAGCTGTGAACTTATGGGAGTCCATGAAGGAGCTCCATGCTACTAGCGGGTAGGCGGGAGAAGCCTTTTGTCAAAGTCCACTTGACTTAACTTAGGAGACCACCACAAACCCACATAATCATGCATTTCATAACTTGTAATCATATAGCCTCAACGGCATTTTTCTGAAACTTGATTTCACAAACCAGTGACACAATTCATAAACAAGCATGTGGCACATTATTAGAGCATTTAAATAGCCTTAACGGTACATTTATAACACATTTGAAAACATTTTAAAACTTTCATGGTTTTAAAGAAACATTAGGGGCTTATTACTTAATTGTAAAAGTGTAACCCACCTTGAAATCCTTACTTAATCCTTGCTCAAAGATGCCTCTCTTCTTGTTCCTCTGGCCTCTCCCCTTGATTTCCTTGAATCTCCACCCAACAAAGAGATATTTGGCTCTAAAGAAAGCTCTTCCCTTCCTCTTTCTTTTTCCCTTCTTGAACAACCTCAAACTCTCTCTTTAAGACTAAGAAAAGGTGTAACCTAGTCCCAAACTCTATTCTTTTTCAACTTCACCGAAACCTCTCTTCTTTCTTTCTCTCTTTTACGATTTTTCTCTCCATTCCTTCATTCACGTTTTTGGTCTTCTAATTTACAAGACAAAATTTTCCTCTTCCCATTCTACCCCAATGAGTGGGAAAAGTCCACCTTACCCTTCCTTATAAGTTTAGGTTCTTTTAACCTTAAGTGACATGCCAAAAATGCCCTTAATTCATTATTAATGCATTAATTTCGCTAACTAGTGAAATAAAATCATACTAACATTGTAATAAATAATTAAACTTCCAAAAAATAATTCTATATGACCCCAAAATTATTCTAAGGTGAAAATTCAAATTCCATGCTTATTCCATAAACTATTATGCTTAATTCAACGAACAATTTTGGGGGCCAATATTTATCAAACTTCTCAGACATTCAAATTACTGTAGACGAAACATCTTCTTAAGCACTATAAATGAAACATCTTCTTAAGCATTGTAGACAAAACATCTTCTTATGCACTATAGACGAAACATCTTCTTAAGCACTATAGACGAAACATCTTCTTAAGCATTGTAGACCAAAACATCTTCTTATGCACTGTAGACGGAACATCTTCTTATGCACTATAGAAGAAACATCTTCTTAAGCACTCTAGATGAAACATCTTCTTAAGCACCGTAGACAAAACATGTTCTTATGCACTATAGACAAAACATCTTCTTATGAACTGTAGACAAAACATCTTCTTATGCACTATAGATAGAATTGTCTGGTCCAATTTTGACCCTCTAGATGACAGAATCTACCTTCAAAGTCTGCATGAAAGTTTTATATCTATAAGTCCTCTTTCAAACTATCTAAAAATGACCTTCAAAGTCTGCATGAAAGTTTTATATCTATAAGTCCTCTTTCAAACTATCTAAAAATGACCTTAATTCGACATCTCTAGAGGAATTTATGTCAATTATACCGAAACAGGTTCAATATGATTGAGGACAAAACCTTGTTTGATTCCTTCGGCCATAACTTTCTTTTCCGACCTTCAAATGAGATGATTCTTATTTCTAAATAAACTAGAGACATAGAGCTACAAATTATCTAAAGGAATTGAATTTTAATTCAGTCCCTAATACTTTCAAGTTTTGGATGGAATTTAGGTGCAGTATGTTGTTTCAGTTAATAACAGTCTGCAAATGTTTGGGCCCTAACTTTCAGATTTCTGAACCAAATTGAATGATTTTGGTGTCATTAGAAACCTAAGACAATGGGGAACAAATGTTCTGAAGAAGTTAAGTTGTAATTCTAGTTTGAGGTTTCCCAACATCTGTTATGAAATAGGAGAAATGAGTTTGTTTTTGATGTTTGACTAGTGTAGGCACGCCACCCTTGTGGGATGTTAGCTAATGAGGGTTTCTTTGAAATAACCTTATAGTATAATATGCTTATGTTTTATGACCTCAAATGTTAGGCTTTGGAATCGGGGTCTAATATTGTCTTGGTATCAGAGAAAGGAGTTTGGTTCTAGAATTGGGGTCCAACAGTTGTTAAGCACAGAATATTTGCTTCAATATAAGAGTAATTCGGAAACGGGGCCAAACACTTATTGTATCCGAGAATGAAGATGAACTGAGGATGACTAATGAGGGTTAATTGGAATAACCATACATCGTAACAAGCACAAGCACACGTTTTTATGACATCAGAGTTGGGCTCTAGAATTGGGGCCCAACAGTTGTGGTATCAGAGCCCATATTTAGGATCTTACATGGGCAACTTTTGAAATATGTGTCAATCGCAAGAGCGATTGTTAAGAGTTCGGGCTGATAGAATTAGTGAGAAAAACGATACTCTTTCATTATATGAGAAAATGAAAGTTTGTGGATATTTATAAATAAGAAATATTACGTAGTCCGATATGTTAGACATAGATCCAGTATTTGTGATTATGTTAGTGAATATGGTGACAAAATTTTGTTGTGGATATGTACTTGAATTGATATGGATGTGGAAATGTTTGCATGAATTGACTAAGAAGAAATAGAGACATAAGTGGAATTGAAAGGTTGAACTTAGAAGTTAGAATGATTGTTTAATTGCTTTGATAAGAGTTACGATCCGGTATAAGAAGATATTAGTGGAATTGAGATTGTTGATGATGTTACAATGAGAAATGAATTCAAAGATAAAGAGAAAAATACTGTCTAGGATCAATGGAGATCAAAGTATCAATTGTGTAAGATATAAATTGGTGAATTGTTGGAGATAAATATGTGGACAAAATGGGATGAATTTGATGATACCCACCTAAGCATATG
Organism: Erythroxylum alaternifolium; assembly: GCA_027478495.1. Taxonomy (NCBI): domain Eukaryota; kingdom Viridiplantae; phylum Streptophyta; class Magnoliopsida; order Malpighiales; family Erythroxylaceae; genus Erythroxylum; species Erythroxylum alaternifolium. The sequence continues at coordinate 10,175 of JANIIA010072823.1, forward strand.
TGGCAGTAATCATGTTTACTATTTTGTTAAGTTTTGGAAATTAGAATGTTATGACCTTGTAAGAACGATAAAAATTGGTCTTCCCGAGGTATTAAGAATGGCTGATAATGTGATTGTAACATCCCCTCACCAATAGGAAGGGTATATTGGTAAATTGCCATGTTTAGGAGTGTATAATGTATAGTGACA
>JANIIA010072843.1:0-10362 GCA_027478495.1 Erythroxylum alaternifolium
AATACATAAATGCAATATGAATCTCATAATTATAATCTCATTATAATTTCATTTGTAATGTATAATTATCCCATGGATTTTATCATATACGTCTAAAGATGTACAAGATAAAGAATGTCTTTAAATAATTTGTCACTAAACTACAACCAAAGCGATTGGCTGTAGGGCATAAACCAACAATCTCCCACTTACACTAAGCCAATCATAAGTATCTCATACCATATCATCATATGATGATTATTCTACTACTGGGATAGTGGCTTAATGAGAGAATTCTATACGATTCTTTATAGTGAACACTTGCTTAAATCTTAAAACTCTCATCTATTTTATCATCACAATTAAGAAAATTTGCCTAAACACATTCTTGGATCTTTAATCAGACATTAGCTCCTTATGCATGCCCAATGGCTTTATTTTTCTACAGTATATTACTATCTTAAACAATGTAAAGAACTATATCAAGTTCGCTAAAGAACTTATTGATTTGATTAATCATTTCCACTAAATGAAAAAAATTATGGCTTAATTAGCAAGCAATTGCTACAGTGGAACCTTTCCAATCCTAAATGATATTGTTCTAAGCAAATAAACCTTAATTAGGATTTACTTCTAAAGTTATATCCTCATCATCTTGAACTCAAATATCAACTCACACATAGAGTAATGGATATCTTTAATACTTCACAAATATCTGATATCTCAAATACTAAACATCTTTAGTACATTATCTATATACTTGGACTTAGAATAAGTTAACAACATCAAATCTATCTTTATAGTTCTAATTCTTAGAATTAAGTTGTTACCTTTTCATATCTAACAAAAGTTGTTCTTGGATAATTATGTTTTCAACAATTGAAAGTTCGAATTGTTGTTCTCTGTGAGCAATATGTCTCCATATACTCCCACTGAAGGGGACAACTATACTCCCACTAACCTTCTTGCAGACATCATAAACTCATAATCATCTTCAAAACAAACTCTTTGAATTCATCATGAAAGTGAATCTTTCAACACTTGTACCTTTTAACTATACATCAAATGTATCAATAAAGGCAATAGCTGCAATTAGATGTATTATCATGAGATTTTAACGTTTCAAGTTTCATCTTACTCCCATTACTTATATTAAGAACCAGTTTCCTATAAGCATACATTGAAACAAACATTTGTTTAATAGGTCTATACTTTATTGTTCAACTTAGTTCTAAACTAAATAGATAATATATGCTTCAGCTAAGCATCACATCCTTAAATCTTTAGCTTTAACTATTTCAAAGACTTAGTGTTTCATATCTAATGTGAAATCTTGCTAATTGATTTAATTAGAATTATAGAAGGTAAGTCGTTGTACCAGGCATTGATATAAAAGAAATACTATTGCATTATACAATATTTCATATTGTATTTTATTCCTTACATAAATCTATACTCTTATGAATTTAGTTGTGAAGGTATTCACTAAAGAATCTCATTCCTTATAGATAATCAAAATTTTAAAACTTACCACAACGATCTCACTGAAGTGATTCAGCATTTTCAATGCTTAATTTCCACTTAGATTTAAACAATTTGAACTTTTCAAAATTTGTAAATCAACATTTCATTTAATACATATCACTATATCACATAAAATCAAAGTATCATCCTTTTATGAATTGTTACTCCATCCAATACATCAAATTTATAAATTTAAGAATTCAATACTATCATCATCCTTTCATCAAAGGTTAAATTGGCTATTCATCTTAACAAGTTCATAAGTTTCATATGATTCATAATCAAAAGAATACATATATCCTAGTATGTAACTTTATGATTCTCGTTATAATTAGGGTTTATAAATTAGGGTTAATGGTTATAACTCGAGAGAGAGTAATTACCTATCTAGAACTAGTAATCCAGTAATATATAATCAGTTATGTAGCACCCCACTCTCATAAAGCATAATCTTGAACATACCGTCGGTATTTGAGAACATACTGTACGTGGGTGGCATGCTAGGACAGTCAATCAATCATACTCATTTCAAATTTTTCAAGTATCACACTCATTTCAGAAAAACCAATAATCATTTATGGCCTATTTTATTCACAAACATTCTCAATCGCAAGTATTACAAACAATAAACATATGATCAAAATTCCAATAATCACTTAGGCCTATTGTAATTACAAAACACTTCCAGTTATAAAGTCATTACACTATACAATTTGCACAAACACTGTACAATATTTGTGGAATACAATTTCAAAGTACAAAAATAACTGTAGACATATGCAGGTGCAAACTGATCCCGACCTCTATCATTTATTCACTTATAGTGGTTAGACTTCAGTTGGTCTAACTGGGTATCTCCTCTGAGCCTGAAAGACAACGTTACAATTTTGATGAGTCTTGTAAACTCAGTGAGCGGACCATCCTCAATGGCTCACTCATAACACATAACACAAATATTTCATAGATAATTCATATTTTCACATAATGCATATCACTTCACTGATCATCATGTTGAATCATATACACTTTATATTCACTTAATTCATATTTCTTAACCAGATCAATTTAAATAATTCATTACGATCATTTGAAACAAACATATCAAATATATATGCAATGCTCATGAGACTCACTTCCGGTTGTTACATTGTTGTAACTGAGTGCCTATAAATGTCCTATATCTATTGTAGATACCGAGCTCATTAATAAGTGTCTCGTATTCGTTGGGGATATCAGGCTCATTATATATAGTGAGCCTTTGGCTCTTAATCATATTCTGAGCTCTAAGCTCTTTTTCGGTGGCTACTTCGGCCACAACTGCCTTTATCTGATCATGCATTCAAGTAGTAGAATGCATCACATTCACATATATTTAATCAATCGCTTATGTTCAATTTTCACATTTTTCATTGGATCGATATCCAACATTCAACAATTAAGTTGAGAACACTTATTTCTTGCTCATTCACATTCAATGAAGCACTTCCTATATGTTCACATTCATCAAACTCCTCGGACTATTAATGTCCGGAATTATCAAAATCACATTCACATTAGTAATAATGCAATACAAAAATTTAAACAGAACAATCATTTAAAGTAAGACCATCTAGGTCGACTCATAGTACGCTCTAGATTAGCATTAGCTTCCATGATTCGAAAACAACTGGATGCTGACTTTCAATCCTGTGTATCAACTTCATGCAATACACACATTGCACACACATTACTAATTGCACAATCATATAAACATTCAATTGTACACATATGTATATGTGTAATGTATAATGCATGCTCAATTTGACTATTCCAAGTATGTTTCTTTAATCACATAATTCAATCACTCAAACCATTTCACTTATATATGTCTAACTTGCACTTAGGTTTACACCTCATTTGTACAAGATTATTTTAAGTTCATCATTCCATCATTCACTAAGGTTATTATAACATTTTAAGATCACAAAACATCAAATTTATCATTCATCTTTACTTAGTACTCATCATTTATCTTAATTGAATCATATTAGCCTTCATAGGTTCACTTTCATTCTCATAACATCTCAAAATTCCATATTTGAACACGTGATATTTAACAATCCATTCTTAAATTTATATCCTGATTCATCACCCTAAACATATCACTTATTTAATTACTTATTCAAGCATCATTCTAGGTTCAATTAAAGCTTAAATGCATCATAGGAAAGTGCCTAACCATTTGTTATTCCAAACCACACATAAAAGAAGCGTATTACACTTATAACCTATTGCCACGATCGTGGACAACTTCCCACGATCCTGAGTTTCATTGGTAAAAATTTTCTACCCTCTTTTGGCATTCCCATGATCATGGACATATTTCTATAATCGTGGGATGCTTATGTCTAAAAAATCACAGCCAAAATCCTTCCATTTTTTCCGGCTTTTTCATCTCTTTCTAGTTACATACAAAACATCTTATGCTTAGTCTATCATTTCTAACTTAATTCTTCATCATTTCCCCTTCATTCTTACTTCCATTTCAACTCAATGTTAATCATAAACAAATCAAAATCTATGTTTGATCATAGCACCAAAAACAGAACATCTACATATATATACATTCATCACCAACTTTCTGCACATACTCAACTCTAATCTCACATTCATTTCACTTCTAAACTATCACACTAACTCTTCTCATTTCAAGACACCACATTTCTCCTTTTCTTTAGTTTTAAAACTCTTTTTAGTTCATTTTTAAAATAACCAAAGAGGTACACATTATTATAACAAGAAAATAGAACATAAAAATATCCATTCATCTAACAAATTTTCTGCACTTTTTCCCACACCATTATAATGATCTTTCTATCTCAAAAGCATCTCTACAACATCTTAGGAAATATTGATCATCATATATGTAAAAACAAGACATAAACATATCCAAGTTTTCTCATTTACGTTTTAGCATATATACATCCTCATTTCATGATCATTTAACCCCTAACTATCATCATACATGTTTCATTCAACAAATCATGGAGAACAAGATGGTCCTTTTAGCTTCAAGATCTTCAAGTCAATCCTAACCCTAGCTTCTTAACACCATACGATCATCGTCAAGGAGGTGGAAGGGTTAGTTTTTTAGTGACAAATGAAGAAGACAACAAAAATGGGAGTAACAAGTAAAGGATGAGAACAAGATTCAATATGGATAGGTAAAAGAGAGTGAAATGATCGTAAATGGAGAAAAGAATATGAAGAAAATGAAGAGCAAGGCACTTGGTAATAGTGAAAGATAATAGAGAGGTCTTTCAAGATGAATGAATCATGAGGGATGATTGGTGAGTGGTAGTGTCACTTGTCACTACCACTTGTCACTTCCCTATGGTTTCATTTGTCTCCTTTTTAGTTACTAGTTTATTTGTCTCAAATTTCTAATCCAATTGTCTCTTAATTTTTAATGACACTTGTCATTAAATCTTAATGTTTCTTATCAAAAATTTCTACTACCATTTGAAATAAATATTTATTTCTACTATCATTTATCAATTGTTCTGTCACTTGGTATTTTTCCTAGTTCAAAATTACTCATAATTATCAAAAATTCTCCCAAATTTCACCAAAAATTCTAAATCAATAATTGAGTTCATCAAATCAATTTCTAAGACAATTTATTCACTATTCACTTCATAATCACATAAAAAATCATTTATACCCAAAAAATGTCAAATGAATGCATGAACAGTCATTGTAATGTGTGCAATTATCAATATTCATGTGTGTATATGCTTATACTAGTGATATGCATGTAAATGCCATGCACCTCACATATTCTCTATGCTATTTCTCATGTATCTTGGTTTAGGATCTTTTGTCCTAACCCTTATTATGGAAATGAGATGTTACAATTCTCACTCCCCTTAATAAATTTTATCCTTGAAATTATTACTTGACTATTCAAAAGGAAGGGGTATTGTTTCTTCATATGCTCCTCCGTTTCCCATATAACTTCATCACTCAAATAATTTCTTCCAAATGACTATAACCGATGGAATCACTCAGTTTTTCAGTTGCTTATTCTTATAACCCACTATTATAATTGGTTCCTCAATATTTCTCATATTACTCGCAAATTTCTCTTCTTGTATCGGATCATACTGATATTTCCTAAACATAATCACATGTAACACATTGTGAATTCGAGACATCTTAGTTAGTAAGACTAACTCATAAGCACATTGTGAATTCGAGACATCTTAGTTAGTAAGACTAACTCATAAGCCAACGTCCTATTCTCACAATAATTTCATATAGACCAATTTATTTCGAGCTTAACTCCCTTTTTTACCTAACCTGAGTGCACCTTGCTAAGGCGATATCTCATAAACACTTTATCTATCTCTCGATATTCCATATCTTCGGTGTTGATCCACTAACTCTTTTATTAGTCTTAAGTCACTTAAATTCTACCACAGATCAATTTCACTTATCAATAGTATCTTGAATCAATTTTGAGCCTTTAACAATCTTTATGCCTTCTTCATCACAGCATAAAGGTAAATGACACTTTTTATCATATAACACCTCACACAGCATCATACTAATGCTACTAGGATAATGATTATTATAATAAAATTTAATCTGAACTATATATCGATCTCATATCACTCGAAACTCCAAAATATAAGTTCAAAATACATCTCCAACAATTAAGGCTATTGGCAAATCAAACATTTAATCACACATTCAGTCACTTGCTTCTTCATCTTTAGTAGCTAAATGTTATCTCAGCATATTACTACCAGGATGTATAACATAGGTTGTTATGTGTGCTTTCTCTAAAAATCACTTTTCTTAATCATTTATATCAGGTACACATATTCCTTACTTCGATTATAATTATCATATTTTTCCAATTCGAACTCAAATTTTGAATTCATTACCAATTTCTCAATAAGAATCACAAATTCTGAATCCTTACTTTGGACTTTTCTAATTCTTTCATGCAAAAATGAACTTAAATGTAGTGTAATAATACTTCATTTTGCCCCAAATTTGATCAACATTTTGTATTCTTCATTTTACTAGGTTTGGTACCTTAATATCTGAATTAGTGCTACACTATTATTGGATTTTTTGCTTAATACATTAGATACAACACCAACTTTACTGGATAATACTCATTTGTATAATCATAATCTTTAAGTAACTCTATCCATTGCCTCTGTCTCATTTTCAACTCTTTCAAACTCAATACTTTCCTCAAACTTTAATGATACATATGATATATATATATACATATGACATTTCACTCTATATATAATATCTCTAAGAATTTCAAAGCAATGGATATTGTAGCAAGTTCTAAATTATGTATCAAATAATTTAAACTCATGAGACCTTAACTGTCTCGATACATATATATAATCACTTCATGACACTGCACCAGAATACATCCTAATTTTTGATATGAAACATCCCTATATATTACATAACTTCATATCTAAATGAAATAGCTAATAACAGTGTTGTCATTAGTCAGACTTTTATTTCCTCAAAAAAAATTTTACATTCATCAATCCATTTAAGTGACACATGCTTTAATAGAATGTGCAGTTTTATGGATTAGCAAATGAAGACCCCAATGCACATATAGTGAACTTTCTCAAAATATATGATACCTACCATCAGATGTCAGAAGATGCTGTCCGAATTAGGCTTTTCCCTTTTATCCTTAGAGATAGGGCAAAGGCTTGTACCATTCCCTTAACCCAACCAATGTCACGATGTGGGATCAGCTAGTTCATGCTTTCTTAAATAAATATTTCCTTTTGACTAAGACCACTAAGATCATCGGTTCCAATTTCCAACAAGGTAAAGGAGAATTGATCTACAAAGCGTGGGAGAGATACAAAGATTTGCAACAGAAGTGCCCACACCACAACTTACCCAAGGAATTCTTATTGCAAACATTCTATAATTGAGTAAACCCACCGACGAGAGGCACGATTGACGCAGCTTCAAAAGGATCACTGATGAGGAAGATAGTTGATGAAGTGGAAGAGCTGATAGAGGAGATGGTTAGTAATAACTGCCCGTGGATGAATGAGCGATGTAGACAGACTAATACTTTTTGAGAGAAAAAAGGAATTATGGTTGTCGATCAAATGACAAAAATGCAAGAAAAAATTGATAACTTGACGTGACAGTTTAACAACATGAAGGCTTCGTCCTCAGCCACGGTGAAAGCTGTACAATTAAAGTGTAAACTCTGTGGACAAATGGACGATGATACTGTGGACTATTACTTGATGAAGGAAAGCAATCCGGAGCAAGTAAATTATATGGGAGCGCAATATGGACGAGGAGGGGGCAACAATCCCTAGTGGAAGAATCACCTTAACTTATCTCGGACAAATAATGCTAGAGGACAGTTCAGGCCACAAGAACAAGCAAGCTTCCAATAAGATAAACCAAGCTTAATAGAATCTAGGTTAGATAAGATTTTGGATAAAATTGGAGGCATGGAAGATGCACATAGGAGGCTCGAAAGTAAATTAGAATAAATAATAAAGAACCTTGCCTTGTCAATACATAATCTAAAAGTCCAAGTAGGCCAACAAACAAAGGCGATGTCTATTTGAAATGCAGGACCTTTCTAAGCAATACCAAGTCTAACCCAAAAGAATGGATCATGGCTATCATTCAGACCCAGGAGAAGGAACCTAAACAGGTGAAGGAAGATAGAAATCAAGGAGAGGGATAGGTAATTATGTAATTCCTTCAAAGTGAGCTTGAAATTGAACCAATTAAAGAACCTTGATCTAAATTCCCATACCCTATTCTAGCTCAGTGGAAGTCAATGTCAAGTAAGGCAACAAAGAATTCCAAGGAGGTTAAATCAAATAGGGTTGAGAATATAATAGAACAACTGCAAACGAGGCTCACCTTAAAGGAATCAGTCCAGAAGAAGGTTAAGGAGCACATAGAAGAAGCAAACCCTTACATTGTACAGAAGAAAGAGGATCCAAGGGATTTTTACATTCCTTGCCATATTAATGGAGTCAACATAGACAGGGTAATCGCAGATTTGGGTGCGAGTATCAATATGATGCCCTATAACTTTAGTATAAAATTGGGGTTAAAAGAGTTAGTACCCACAAAGATGTTAGTGAAGACGGCCGATAGAACAATTCATCAACCGAAGGGGAATATTAAGGATGTGCATATACAAATTGATAAATTTACCTTTCCCATAGTCTTCTATATATTGGACATTGGAGAAGATGTGGAAACCTCTATAGTTCTTAGACGATCGTTCCTGACTACTACTTGTTTAATCATTGACGTTGATGGGTAAACCAACTCTGAGAGTAGGAAAGGAGGAACTAACCTTCACAGTGACAAAGAAAGACTACTATTCTCCTTTACCTCCAATGAATATTAAGGAACCTGAACCATGAAGAGAATGGGAAGATATTAAGGTTCCTAGGAATACGTTCAGAAAGAAATGATCACGTAGAAGAAGGCAAAAGAAGGAGAATTGTAAACAAGGTAAAAACCATAACATGGTAGCTCATGTGCAAATTGGAAGATTAGTGATTGTACTACCATTGCACCATTCATTCGAACCACAATGAATTAAAAACAGCATCAAGCTAGCGACATTAAAAGAAGCGCTGCATGGGAGGTAACCTATGAAATTTATTTCTTTTGATTGTTTTTTAATTCCGTAGTTAGGATTATTTTGTTTCCAAATAAAATTGATAAGGAATAGGACTTCGAGATAAATTGAATGATCGATCAAGTAAGCAAAAGAGAGGTGAAAGAGCCATAAAAGTATTAAGAAGTGATTTCGAAAAAAAAAGTGAAAAGAACAAAAGAAGAAAAAATGAAGAATTGGTGAAAAACTGCCCTACAACTAGGCAGAAAAGGGAAACACATGAATTTTAAAGAAAATTTTACCATTCTACCCTCCAACCACCTATATATTCATTTCTAACTTCATTTTTCATTCACTTTCACTTTTACTTTATCTCTCTAGATTTGAAACTTCCAAACACTCTCACATCTCTCTATAAAAATTTCAAACTTCCAAACACTCTGCCTATTCACAAGCCAATATGTCACACATTAAGCAATCAGCCAGACGGGAGCAATCATTAGGACGAAACCAAGTTTCGGTACGAGGGAGAAGGAACAGAGCAGCAAACAGCACCCTTCCCGATCTACACAGAGGAGGAAGTTTTCAATCCCTAAATGCTAAACAAATTTTAGTCCCTAAATATTTTGATTTTGATACACTTGATAGGTTAGAACTACGTGATAGGGTAGAGAATTTAGCTGAAATAATTCAGTGGGTCAAATTTATACATTTCCAATTTCCTATTTACTAGGATCTCACTTTATAATTTTTCACTTCACTTTCCTACGAACCTAGGAATCCTAAGGAAATATGGTTTAGGTTGCGAGGATGATTATGAACTGAATATAGAAATCATGTGTGATATATGTGGGTTTCCCGAATCCTCCATTATCGATCAGTATGATGATTTTTATCCTTCTTACTATTGGAAAGAGCTCATTAGATTAGAACAATTTGATGCCAAAAATGTCCACAACAACGTAATAAAGACCTACTAGCACTTGTTGCTGCACAGGTTCATGTGTCAACTGGTTTTTGATAAATCAGAAACTAACAAATGTTCAACAAATGAACTCTTTATATTATGGTGCATGGACCACAACATTACAGTGTGCACCTCCACACATGTGCTAAACGTTATTGTTGGGACTCTGCATAAGAGCAGCAACAATTTAGGTATGGGATGCCTAATTTCTACCATTGCTGAATATTATGGCGTGGGCTGT
>JANIIA010072884.1:0-10360 GCA_027478495.1 Erythroxylum alaternifolium
GGCCAACTCAAATGTCAAGCTACTACACATATCATGACTACTTTTCATTAGTGTACATAAGCAAACTCAACTTATGGCACCATCACTCAAAGATAAGTATAGATGCAAAATGAATCTTCCTTATGGTTTCACTCACTTCTCTCAAGTGTTTGATGGTTGGTGTTTTGCTCAAGCTCTCTATTGGAAACTACACTACCATAGGCTTGCTAATACACCAATTCTCCTCTTCAATGATTATGTGCATAAATAGATCAAAAGGACTTGCTTCGGGTTGTAATGTGGTAAAGGTTAAGGTGGGTAAAAAGGGTAAAGGGTTTAACACAAGCATTCATGAAGTAATAAGTGAACAAAGGGATAACAAAACATAATTCTAAGTTATATAAGTGTAAATATATTACTATTCTACACTAAAATGTTCTTCCTTTTTTTCTTTTCTTTTCTTTTCTTTTCTTTTTCTCTTTTCTTTTTTCTTCTTTTTTCTTTTTTTTCCTTTTTTTCAAATGGAAGAAATAATGAACAAAATAGCAACTAAATACAATGTCATTCAAGAGCAGGAGTATCACCCAACTCATTTCAGAAAAAATGTAGCAAAAATCCTAAACTAATGCATCACTTAATACTCTACTAAGCTTATAATTAGGTAGGTTAATGGGGTTTTAGGTTTTAAAAAGTGGGGTGTTTTCAAAACACAAAATAGTTAAGGCTCAATAGGGGTAGCAAGGGATAATAAAAGGTAGGTCACTTAAGCCAAAGGTTAACACAAAAAAGGTCCTTAATCATTTCTATTAAGCATGCATCTAGTAGACTCAAACCAATTCAAAGCAAGTTTTGAAGGTAATAACCTAAGGAAACATCACACAAATATAGAAATAATAATGACTATAAATGGAGTCATATAGGCTCAATCTTCACATTGGCTTAAATGAAAATTCATTATGTATCTATACACTACCGCCTTGCTCAATTGTCAAATTGTGAGTAAACTTATACAACTAAATACTTTTCATCACTTAACATATGGCTCACTCTCTACTCAAGTAGCCTAACCGGAGTTTAAGTATGCATTCAATCTCATTCCAACTAGCATGAAATAATCTCATGGTAAAAAAAATCAAAATGATTCAAGTGTGGTTTCATTGCTTAACACAAACAACATAAAACAACCTAATATGCCTAAAACATGTATCCTATTTAACAAAATGCAAACAGTGACTAAAACAAACTAAAACAATGAAATTGAAAAAGAAAATGTCACCTCCCTATGCTTAGAGAACACATTGTCCTCAATGTGACAAGGTAACCACAAAATAAGGTAAAATGACATCAAACCAAACAAACAGACAAAACAACTAACAAGGTAAATAAAGCAACGTAAAAGCTTAGGGTAAGAAAGCTCATGGAGATTGTGGTGGTGAATGTGTAGGAGATGGGTCTTCAATGTTATTCCTTTGGATGAACTTGAGGAATTTCTTCTTGAGTACCATTGCTCCTTATGCACTTGTCTCATCTGGGTGTCGAGCTCACTAATTTGCATCGTCATTATTGATGGTTAGAGGCCATTTGGTTTAGGATTTGCTAGAATTTGTTGACCTCTACTGCTGCAGTTGGTTCCTCTTCCATTGCTTCTTCTTGGGGCTCCAGGGGCGCCTGAGATGTGGATGGTTGAGAAGTGACTGCATCCTTACCCTTCCTATTCTTTACTGCAGTGCGCGTCTGAAGATTTCAGAGCTCCATAAAATGGGGCTCCAAATTTTTAGGGCGTCTCAAATAAGATACATCAAACATATCATATCTAGCTGTACACACACTGTCCATATCAAGATTGCAATATAAAGCCAAAGAAGTAACAATGTATGACATAAAAAATATGAGCTTTTCTTTTTAACACAACTCACAATAAATTGAAAAATTCGATCAGGGGTAATTATTTTGATTTTATGATCCATACACGAAAGGAAGAAAAGTTCCTTAGCCGAGCACTTATTGCTTTCAGTTTTGTTACAAACTATTAGGCACATAAACTTATGAAGAAGTATTAGGTGCATCCTAGAGTCAAAATTGTTTTCACCCGTAAGAATTTTCCAATAATCATCCACATAAACATCGTCATGATCATCCAAAACTTTAGTGTTCGATAAATCAAAAAGCGTACAAATGATATTATAATCAAGTTTATAAGCATGGCCACCTATCCTAAACTAGAATGTATCCATTTTAGGATTGTAATGAACAGTGGTGAAAAATTCTACCATCATCATGGGATATGTCGGAACATCACAATGAATTAACCGACCCCAACCAATATTTGTAGCCAATCGTTCAATATTATGCCCTAATCCTAGATTTTCTAATAGTTCGAAATCAAAGTACCTAGGAGGCATTAATTCTCTATCCTTAAAGTCCCGAAATCATATACCTTCTTCTTCTAAAAAAATAAAGAATGGGGCACGAAAAGTGGCCGCCATATTTGGTTTACCTTTTCTAGAGACTTAAAGGACCAATTCGTCAATTGGTTTCCGAGCTACAAACTTCTTTGGAGCCATTAAAAGAGAAAAATTTGCAAAAATTAAGCAAGAGAGAGGTGAGCACGCTTTTTAGAGAAAGAGAAAATCGTACCAAATCCTTCGATTGTTGAGTGATTAATGTGAAATAAGTGTAAAGGATTGAACAATGATGGAAGCAATAGAGAAAATACCAAGATTTGGGGGAAAGATGAAGGATTTGAGAGGTTTGGAGAGTGGGTGTCGTGTTTTTTAGAGAGAGAATGCAAAAAATTAAAGGGCGAAGAAAGAAGAAAGAAGGGGGAATTTAAAATTTTTTTAAATGGGATATCCCACAATCGTGGGAATCCCTGTCTTTCCTATAATCATGGGTTAAGGCTCTTGAAAAATTATGAAGAGCCTTCCCACGGTCGTGGCAATCAGCCTCTTTCCCACAATTGTGGGTTACTCCAACTTTCCCAACTTCGTAGCCCTCTTCCAACCTTAGCATGCATTCTCAACATTTAAACAGCATACAAACAAATCAAAATCATCTAACCAATAAGCAATTTGAAGTAAAAACAAGTTAAAACTCAAATAAAGTCCAAACAAACACCAACAAAATTCAAATCAAACATAATCATAGCCAAATAAATCAAGCAAAAAAGTAAACAAAGACAAACAAAAGAAAAGTAAACATGCTAAATTTAGGTCATTAGCTTGACCATTCCTTATGCTTTTATGAAAAAGTGGAAGAAAAGGAAAAAGATGACTTCCCTTTCTTGTGAATATGTCCCTCTATAGTATGGCTTGCATCTATGCCCATTGACCATGAATGCTTCACCCTTGTCATTTTCTAAGTCCAAAGCTCTATGGATAAACACTTGAAGGATCTTGAAGGTTCCACTACATCTTGACTTGAGCTTTTCAGGAAATAACTGAAGTAGTGAATTGAATAAAAGCACTAAGTCTCCACTTTTAAACTCCTTTTTTTGATGTGAGCATCATACCACTTTTTTTCTCTTTCTTTGTGCAACTTAGCATTTTCATAAGCTTCAAATCTTAGCTCTTCTAATTCATCAAGTTGTAACAATCTCTTCTCACCTGTTAGCTTCCATTCCATGTTCAACTTCCTAGTGACCCAATAGGCCCGATGCTCTAACTCTAATGGTAAATAACAAGCCTTGCCATACATAAATCGATATGGTGTGGTACCTATCGGTGCTTTGAAAGCTGTCCCGTAAGCCCATAAGGTGTCATCTTGTAACATCTTATTCCCATACTAAGGGTTAGAACCCTAAAATACGGTACATGTGAGATTAATGAGAGATTAGGAAAAATGCATTCTCATGCTCATGCATAATGTTAGTATACACACACATGAATTTGAATTTTTGCACACATAAAAATAACTGTACATGCATTTGTTGACATTTTCGGGTATAATTGATCTATAAATATGACTATAATTGGAATTGTGAAATTTTTGTATTGAATTTGGTTAACTGACTGATCTAGCATGACACCCTTGCGGGGTACATAGTCGAATATCACTCAAGATGTCAGGTACGTATCTTACGAGAGTAGGATGCTTACAGTTTGGTATCAGAGCCTTGATTTAGTATCTTACATGGGCCTTTTTTTTCTAAAAGATGTGTCAAGTTACATGCATTTTAGACGTGTCATAGCAGATAGTAGCAACTGATCCCTAGTCTGAGTCACATTTACATGAGTCACACGCATGAGCATCTTTTAAGAGCCTGAGCAAATAGAAATAGTGAGAAAAATGATGATTTGTTAGAATATGAGAAAACAAAAAAATTAGGAATAATTAGAAATGAGAGATAGTAAATGGTTAGATATGAAAGATAAAGATCTAACACAATTTTATTGGTAGATGTATTATGGAATACGACATTAATATTATACTATGGTAATATATCCTCGAATGTGATATAGATGTGAATACATTGTTGTGGATTGATTACGGAAAGAAGTGATATAAATATGAATGAAGAGATTTAAAGTGTACAAGCCAAGTTGAAAGAAAAATAAAATTTTCTATAACCTAGGGAGGTTAAACTTGGACTTGAAATGAATGTCGGATAAATGTGATAAGAGTTATGATTTAGCATAAGAATATGTCTGTGACATTGAGATCAGAAATTCATGATGATTTTGCATCTATAATTCTGAATGGATTGAGGATATACATATGGAAGATGAAATTAATGACAATAGGAAATGAGATAGAAATGAAGAAGGAATAAAAGGGGAATGAAATAGACATACATGACTTTTCATGAGATGAATGATGTGTAGTAAGGAGAAAGTTAGAAATGCATATAAGATAGGATTTTATGTATGAATGAGATAAAGAAAAAGATGACGAATCAAATAAGAAGAGTTGATGCACTCAATATGGTGGATGACCCATTATGAAATGAGGTAGCATTAGAAGGGGTAAATTTTGAAAAAAAAATTGGAGTAGAATTGATGTTAGTATGTGTGTTATTGCGAGGAAGAAAGTGTAGGGCATAATGGTGGCCTAAAAAAAATAGGTTTCTGTCACGATCGTGACAAGGATACCCCGATTGTGGGCAGGAATAAAGAGAGAAATATTATCTAGGATCAATTGAAATCAAGTATCATCAATGTAATATTTATAAACTAGAGAATTGTCGGAAATAAATCTTGGGATATAATGGAATGACCTTGATGATACACACTTAAGTATATATGACAATAATCATGTCTATTACTTGATTGAGTTTTGGTAACCAGAACATTATGACGTAGCAAGAAACTATAGAAATTGGTCTTCTTGAGGTATTAAGAATTGTTGATAATGTAATGATGATAACAATTGATTGATAAAGAGTACATAAACAGTATAAATGATATTAGCAAGAAGTCTTCTTTCGAAGAAGAAGAATTTCATTGAATTAGGTTAAGCAGACCAGATAGTTTATATTAAGAATGATTAATGAAGGAACAATTCAGAAATGAATATGTAATGATTCAAAAGTGAGTGTTAGAGTCCTAGTCCTAATGGAGACACAAGCATAAAATGTAGAATATGCTACTGAGAGTGTATACATTATGTTTGATGTAAAGTATCCATCTATGTGATTAGATTCTTAAATTTGAGGTGACATTATTGCTAATCTAAGGAGAACTTAGGTCCACATTATATTCTCTGCAAATATGTACAGGAGATACAAATTAGATCTGATGAATGTGTTTCTAGTACAGGAAGTTAAAATTGTAAATAAATTGAAGAGTGGAGAAACTAGTATGAATGAATAGACATTAGAATAAGTCGATGTGAAATCAGAGGAAATCGAATTAATGGAGAAAATCATTCGAGAAAAGAAGTCAATTGGGAAACCGAAGAGAACATGAGATAATAATACCTCATTGAGGAATTTATAACTTAAGAAATTACGAGAACTAATTATGGACACATAGGTTTTGGCTATATCTGTTTGAGTTAACAATGCCCTTGACAGTATTATGGTATTGAAGATTAAAGCGATCCAAGCAAAATGGGATTAATTATTGACTATAATCATAGAGGATATATAAAATGTGTTCGAAAAGTGGAGAAGAATATTTTGAATACTTAAGGAAATCTTACATATCATGAAGGTAGAAATAATTAGATGTCAAGTTTAATAAGAGTGAATCTTAGCTTCATTAAATAAAATGTTAGATCATATAGTATCTTAACATTACATATTGGGAGACCCAAAGAAAATTGAGGTAATGATGAAGTGAGAAACTCCAAGGCATATGTATAAGAGATCTGAAGTTCTCTGGAACTAGCTGTATGTTGGATTCCACTACAGATTGTTAAGGAGTTTTTATTAATCCTAGCCCTTTTGACAAAAATTTTTGAGAAAAAAATGTGTAAATCGTATGAGCGAATAATGTAAAGAGAATTTTAAGGAATTATAAGACCAATGTTAATTATATCTTGTGGATTTGAAGATTTTGAAGTATACAGTGATATCTCACACTAAGGATTCGAATGCAATTTAATATAGCATAATAAAGTGATTTCCTTATCCATTGATATAATTCAAGTCTCATGAGTTGATTATTTGATACAAGATTTTGAATGTGCTGCAATAGCGATTGCTTGAGAGCTTAGAGACATAATATGTACAGTGAAGCATTTTGGACATATATAAATATACAGATCATTAAAGTTTAAAGCACTTAATGAATTTAAAAGAATTGAATATAAGACAGAGACAATGGATAGAATTACTGAAAAATTATGATGGTACAAATTAGTATTATCCGGTAAAGATAGTGTTGTATCTAATGCTTAAACATAAAAATTCAATAACGGAATGGCACAAATTCAGATATTGAGGTTACCAAACCAAATGCAATAAGGAGAATAGAATGTTGAGTTAAATTTTGGGGCAAAATGAAGTAGGATTGGCTGTATTGAAATTTAAGATTAGTTTCACATGAAAAATTTGACAAAGCTCGAAATGAGGATCCTGAATTGTGAGTCTTATTAAGGAATTTAAAATGAATATGAATTTCGAGTTTGAATTGGAAAATGATACTTGTGATTGAAATAAGAAGTATGTGTACCCGATAATAATGATTGAGCAAAGAGATTATTAGAGAAAGCACTAAGAAAAACCTAGGCTATACATCCTAGCAGGAATACGATGAACTAGTACTTAATGGCTAAGGATGTAGAAGCAAGTGGCTGCATATATAAGTTGCCAACAGTCTTAACTATTAGAGATATGCTTAAAGCTTATATTTTGGAGTTCATAAAAACATGAGGTCAATGTATAGTTTTAATTAACTTTAAGCATAACAATCATTATCACAGTGTTATCATTAGAATATTATATGTGATGTTATATGACAGAAAGAGTCGTCTGCCTTTATATCTGCCTTTATATTTGGATGAATAAGGCCTAAAATAGTTGAAGGCAAGAATTGATTGGAGATGTTACTGATAAGTGAAATTGATCTATGTTAGAAATTAAGTGATTCAAGAAAGATAAATGAGTTAGGTAGATTAACACCAGACATATGGAATATAGTGAGATGGACAAACGAGTTAAGTGTATTAACACTAAATAGATGTGAATTATCAAGTAAAAGATGAAATGTCTCTGAGAGTATCACCTTGCCAAGGTGTGCTTAGATTGAGAAAAAGGTATGCTCAGATTAGGAAAAAGAATGAACTAAGCTCGAATTGTATTGGTCCATATGAAGTTATTGAAGATAGGACCATTGACTTATGAGTTAGTATTATCAATAAAAGATGTTTCAGATTCACATAATATTACATGGATATGTTTAGGAAATATCGTTATGATCTGATATATATGTTATTAATATTAGAAGTGAAATTGTGAGTAAACTGAAATATATTGAGGAAAGAGTTAAGATAGTGTGGTATCTGAATAAGTAATTGAAAGATCGATTGATTCCATTGACTATAGTCAATTGGAAGAAATTATTGGAGTGATGAAGCTAAATGGGAAAGAGAGGAGTATATGAGAAAACAATACCCCTGCGTTTTTTATCAATTATATAAGAATTTCGATGACAAAATTTCTTTTAAGGAGGGGAGAGTTGTAACATCCCGTTACCCATGTTAAGGCTAGATTAGTAAATATGAGAGATTATTAAGAGATTAAAAAGTGCATTTCATGCTCATGCATAATATGACATGCACATACACGTGATTATTAAATTTTGCACATGAAAATAATTGTACATGCATTCGTTGACATTCCGGGTATAATTGTTATAAATGTGATTTTACTGAGAATTATGGTTTATTTGTATTAAAAATTTATTTGGAGAGTGTATTGAGTGATTTATAATTTTTGGTGAATTTTAGGAAATATTTCCGAAAATGTTGAGTATTAATGGAAAAGAAAAAAAAAGATAATTAGTGAGTCAATTGATGAATGGAAATAGAAATAAGAATTTTTGATATTAAAGAAATGTGATAAATGATTGTGAGAATTATTAAGAAAATGTTAATGAAAATTTTGGAGACTTTTGGAGTAAAATTTGAAGATGACTAGACTAGTTCTTTAGAAAAACTAATTAAAGCCTTAGAAGTTAGATAAGTGACAAATGTCACTTACTTAGTTTAAGTTATATTATATGATTATGTTAGCAAAACCAAGTCACGTTTCTTAGATAAGTGACAAATGTCACTTACTTAGTTTAAGTTATATTATATGATTATGTTAGCAAGACCAAGTCACGTTTCTTTTAAACTTTAAAGACTAAATTACTGTTGTTTCTTGATATCATTCGTATGCTATTTTTTCAATTTCTCGAATGGTATGAATATTTTACAGATTGGAATAGAGAAATGCATGTTAAATGCACCTATAATGGAGTTCAATTATCATAAACAGAATTTCCGAAAAACTGGTTAACAGAAGGTATTCAAATAAAGATTCTATTTCCTTTTCGTCTAAAACCTTGGGACAGATCGAAGCTAAAATTTCTTCATCTTCATGAAGATCGAATGAAAAAGAAAGGATAAAAAAAGAATTTTTGTTTAGTTCTCTTTTTCGTAGCTTCTTCTTTAAGCTTCTTCTTCAGTGATTTTTCTTGACTTTCTGAACCTTCACCAAAGAAAAACCTTGTTTCCATCTATTCTTTTTACTACTCCCATTTTTGTTGTCTATTTCTTTTGCCTCAAGAAAAACCTAACCTAAACCACCTTCAAAATGATGTACGTGGTTGCATAAGATTTAGGGCTTCTTAAAGTCTTTGAAGATTTTGGTGTTTTATCAAGTAAGTATCTTGTAAATCCTTTTGAGTTGTTGGTATGTGAGATAAATTTGGTGATTTAGTTGTCATTGAATAATCATGTGAAAATGGGCATTTTTCATGTATACCGTGGATATAGGATGAGTTTATTGATATTTTTGATTATGTGTTTTGATGATCAATATATTATAAGGTAGTGTGGAGATGATTTTTGGAGTTGAAAGATCGATAAAAATGCGCAAGAGAGGAGTGCAGAAATTCATGCAAGTTGATTTTTATATATACTCTAATTTTCACTGTAGATATACGTGAATAGTTTTGAGTGTTTAAAATGAATTTAGAGTTAAGAAATAGGTATATGGTGATGTATGGAGATGAGAAAGATTGATCAAAATGAAAGTTTGAAGAAGAAATGAAGAGAATGCAAAAATTGAATATGCAGAAAAATGATAGTGAGAGATACGTGAAATATTTTCTAGTTTTTGGTACTTGGTGTTGATTTTTTTGGTTTTGATTTGTTTATGAATGTTTTGAGTTAAATAAGATTCGAAATTGAAGAGAAAATGAGAGTACAAAAAAATGATCTTTGTACAAGTGGTGTTAGGTGTAAAATCTAGAAAATTGGAAAATGAGTGTTGGAAAATGTAACAGTAACATGTCCATTGATTATGCGTCTGTGTTTTAGCCATAACTTATTCTGTAGTTATCCAAATGAGATTATTCTTAATTTGGATTAAACTAGAGATATATGGCTACATTTTTCATGAAGACATCAAATTCAAATTCTATCTTTAAGAGTTTTAAAATTTGACTTAAAGTTGGTTTAAGAGAAAGAAAAGAAGAAGAAGAGAAGAAGAGCTGCGGATTCTGATGGAAGAAGGAAAAGGCACGATCATGAATTTTCTAAGCAATCTCTCAAGTGACATAGTAGAAGAACTTAGAGACTCACGATCATGCAGGAGCACGATCGTGACTCCGAAGCTCTTTTTAAGGGGACTGTTTTAAACATCCTTTGATCTTTTGTCCATATCTTCTTCTCCCGACCTCCAAATGACATAGGATTTTAACCAATAGATTCAAAACACGCTTTTCTAAAT